>RJWJ010001709.1:0-121082 GCA_004363605.1 Indri indri
AAAAAAAAAAAAAAAAAAAAAAAAAAAGAAAAGAAAAGAAAAGAAGAAAAGGAAAAGAAAAGGAAGAAATGAAGGGGAAATAGTTTTTCATAGACAAGCAAAATCTGAATAAATTTATCACCACTAGACCAACCATAAAAGAAATGCTTAAGGAAGTCCTACATCTAGATGAGAAAGGATGATATCTATTATCACAAAACACACAAAAAAGCATAAAACTCACTGGTAGAGCAGATATAACAATGAGAAAGAGAAAGGACTCAAACATTGTCACTGCAGAAAACCACCAAACTGCAGAGATAAACATTAAGACAGGAAGAAAGGAACAAAGAATATGTAAAACAAACAGAAAACAGCTAATAAAATGACAGGAGTAGGTCCTTATCTGTCAAAAACAACCTTACTATAAATAGTATAAATTCTCTAATTAAAAGATATAGACTATTTGAATGGATAAAAATAACAAAACCTAACTGTATGCTGCCTAGAAGAAACTCATTTTACCTATAAAGACACAGGTAGACAAAAGTAAAGAGATGGAAAAAGACATGCTATGCATACGAAATCATAAGCAAGCAGGAGTAGCTACATTTTGACAAAATAGATTTTAAGTCAAAAAACATAAAAATAGATTTAAAAAGGTTCTTGTATAATGATAAAAGTATTGATTCAGCAAGAGCCTATAATTGTAAATATACATGCACTCAATACCAGAGCACACAGATATATGAAACAAACATTATTAGAAGTAATGAAAGATATATACCCCAAATACAATAATATTGGGGATTTCAAAACTCCACTGTCATCATTAGATAGATATCTAGATAAAAAATCAACCAAGAAACCTTAGACTTAAATAGTTCTATAGAGTGAGCAGACTTAATAGACATTTACATATTTCATCCAACAGCTGCAGAATACATGTTTTTCTCATCAGCACATAAAACTTCTCCCTGATGCATCATACACACAAAACAAGTTTCAACAAATTTTTTAAAAATCAAAATCAAATCAAGTATCTTTTCTGACCACCATGGAATAAACTTGAAATCAATAAGTAGATGAACTTTGATAATTGTACAAGTATATGGAAATCAAATATATTCCTGAACAATCAATGAGTCAATGAAGAAATTAAGAAGAAAATATAAAGAAATTCTTGAAACAATACAAAATAGAAACACATGTTACTTAAAAGTACATTATTTAATCTTTAAATATTTGGGGATTTTTCCAGCTATCCTTCTGTTATTGATTTCTACTTTAATTCCATTTTTATGCATACATTGTATTTTTTTCTATTTTTTCATTCTTTAAACTTGTTAAAGTGTGCCCTATTTCACAAAATCTTAACTGTCATTATTTCACGTATTTCTTCTACTCTCTTCCCTCTCCTCCTGCTGATATTCTAATTATGCATGTTATATTGGTAGGTTTTTTTTTTATGCAACCTCAACTATTTGATGAGTCTAAAGAAAGTTATTGATTTTCAGTTTTATTTTTTTCTTATGGTAAAGAAAATAGTAATTACTTCCATGCTGTTTACATGTTGGAGCTGAAGGTAGAAGTCTCCTGAACAATGTTTCAGGAATCAATAATACATGGAGCTTCAACAACCTGTGTACTTACTGTCATTGCACAAGTAATGATATGCAAGGCCATAAAAGCAGGTTGACAGACGGCCATTCTGTCAGTTGAATTTCTTTCTGTTTGATCCAGTGATAGGCAGCATTTAAGGGTACTAGAGATATATAATCATGAGGGATAGTGCCCTGTGACTTGAACCTGGCTGGAAAACATTTATTGTAATGAGTAACCACTTTTATGAGGGTTGGAATATGGCCAGCCTCTAATGTTATTTAGATTTGCAAGAAAGCAGAATAGTCAAGTGCCAGTACACAGGATTTAATGTAAGAAACAAAACAAACAAACAAAAATCCAGAACAAAACAAAAACTGGTTGAGATATTGATGCAGTCATTTCAAAGATGTGTGACCTTGGGAAAATTAAGTATCCTCTTTTTGTGTAATTTTTTTAACCATAAAAAAAGGAAAATCATATGAATTATTTTTTGTATTTCTTATAAATGTACATGGCACATAGAAATCACTGAATATTAGTGATGTTGATGATGATATAGTTTCTCTGTTATTGTTTCTACAGTATCAAGCACATCGCACAGAAATTTTTAGATGTGACAATGTCCCCTATAATGCTCTGTATTCTATTATTCCATGTTCCATGGAGATCAGGAGTAATCTTTAGAGGCCAAGGCTGACTTTCACTGGTCTCCTTTGGGAATGATGAGCTACAGCACATTTGATTGGTAATGTACTAAATGAACACAAATGTCTCCAACCAGTTAGGTCTGTTTTGTTGACAAGGACTCTCTTGCGGACTTCTAGAGAGCATTTGATTATATGTCATTCCACTACAAGTGTGTGTCAAATCATCTTCTAATGAATAGTGACCAGTGAGTCACTGGTCTCATCTGAGAGGGAGTTTTCTGAAGCATGTTACATCTAGTTGAGAGATATCTGTTACTAGACAACTGTGTTTTTTCAGGATTAATGGTGGGTAAGATAAGGACTTATAATTTCAGAAAATACTAGTTTAAGAGCCTAAATATAACTTTCATAGACAAGCCCTCAGGAAACATCAAACTACACCAGGACTTCTCTAAATTATAATCTCCATGGCATTTTTCACTTTTCTTTCTACCACTCACCCCTGTCTGCAATTATGTCACAAAATTAGGTTTCCAATTCCTTCGTGAACTGGATATGGAGCATATCCCCACAACTTTGAGTCCTAAGCTTGTAAAGAATAGAAAAGATAGTTACGCCAGGAGATACCACAATGTTAGCTATTTGGTAAGGCTTTGGTGAGCTTGTGACTTTCTTGTAAGCAATAGAAGTGGCAGAAATTGTGCTGCATGACTTCTGGGGCCACATAAGAAAAGGTGAGGCAGTTTCCAGCTCAGTTTACTCAAATACAGCTGGAGCTCTGCCTACCAGGGGCCACGACCTTATGAGGAAGCCAAGCCTAACAGTAAGGCCCCACGTAAATGCTCCAATCAGCTCCCCAGTTTGAGCCCTCTATGTCTAGGTGGCAGGTATGTTAGTGGAAGAACATACAGGTGCCTCCATCCCCAGCCATTCGCGTCGCCACCAGCCCTTTAGACTTAACAGCTGAGCATCTAGATATTGTGAAACAGAATCAAGCTGTCCCCACTATATCCTTTCTGAATTCTCTACCCTCAGAATTCATAATGCCACATAATATAGTGGTTGTTTTTAACCACTAAATTTTGTGGCAATTTATTACAGAGCAATAGTAACTGTAACAAGAAGGATATTGGAGATATCACAAGAACATTTTAGAATTTGAACAATGAACTAACTGTATAGGAATTTAGAATTCAAATATGATGGACTGTGAATATAGAGTCTGTATACAATAGAAATTATGTAATGAGTACTTACAATAGCCTAAGCATTATGCTAGTGATTTTATATGCATAATCTCATATAATCCTCATATTAACTGCATATGGTATGTACTATAATTATTTCCAATTTTTAAAAAATGAAAACGAAAGTTCAGAAAGGTAAAGTAATTTGTTAAGTGTCACAGACACAAGACCTCAGAGGCCTTTGAAGTTTGGAATGGCCTTCCAGAATTGCCCCAAGTATGAACAAGGAGGAAAGTCAGCCTTTAATTCCTGCCGACCAATCATCGGACACAGGCTGCTTCAAAGAATCCTTTCCATTTATATAAATTTCGAAAACAAGATGTAGTACTCTAGATTATACAAGTCAGGAGAGTGTTTTCAATTCATGGAAATATTGATTAAAAAGGGAAACTAGTCCAGGAGTTTGAGACCAGCCTGGGCAACATGGCAAGACCCTATCTCTACAAAAAAATTTAAAAAATTAGCTGAGTGTGGTGGCATGTACCTGTAGTCCCAGCTACTTGGGAGACTGAGGCAGAAAGATAGTTTGAGCCCGGGAGTTCAAGGTTACAGAGAGATATGATCACATCACTGCACTCAAGCCTGAGTAACAGAGTGAGAATCTGTCTCAAAAAAAAAAAAAATTAAAAAAAAGAAGGGGAAACTAAGTGTTCTACTGAAGGAGCTTATACTGATGTCTTAGTCTGATCAGGCTGCTGTAACAAACTACCATAAGACTGTTTGGCTTACAAACAGCAAATTTATTTCTTACAGTTCTGGAGGCTGAGAAGTCCAAGATCAAGGGCTGACAAATTACACGACTAGCGAAGACCTGCTTCTTGGTTCGTAAATGGCCACCTTGCTGTGTTATCACATGATAGAAGGGGAAAGGGAGATCTCTGGGGTCTCTTTATAAGGGTAATAACCTCATTCATGTTGGTTCTGCTTTCATGACCTACTCACCTCCCAAAGTCCCCAGGATAACATTGAGGATTAGATTTCCACATACTAATTGGAAGGGGGGAATATAATATTAAGTCTATAGCAACTGGTCTGTTTATTGAACTGGGTTTTGTTTGCAAGATTGTGTTTTACTTTTGAATATTTATTGAGCTACACACAAATCATGTATAAACTTTTTGTATATATATTGGACCTCCAAATTTTTAAAAATCTGCTATACGAATCTTGTTTATGCATGAAGACAAAGTTGAGTTTGTTCTAAGAATACAAGGTGGTTTAAAATTTAATTAAATTATTATCATTCACCAACCTACCAGATAAAGGAGAAAAACCTCATATGACCATTTAAATAGGTATAGAAAAAGAATTTTAATAAATACTATCATTGGAAAAAAAGCATTTGACAAGCATTATCTTTTCAGTAGCAAGAACTTTTGGACCACTTCTTAGATATATTCTTCTCTAATTGCCTTTCATCCCTGTTTGTCTTCACTCAAGATGGGAATACCCAAAGAGAAAATCTCTGTAGCCTTATTTTGTTTATGTCCACACTCTTCTGATGAGGATGAGAGAGATACTCTGGTTCCTGCCATATAAAAAATGGGATCAAACATGGGTCAGGCAAAACCAAGATATGTTCACTTCTATATTTAAGAAGTATTCATTTGAATAAATCAATGGACCAACAGGTTCAAATTAACTTTTGTATATTCTGAACAAGTGATTCTCCGTGATTGGAAAGAACGATATAAATGATAAAATTATTAAATACAAAATGGCAAAGGTATACAAGAACCATTCTCAAATGACCTGTTGGTTAATGTAAGTAATAGGGATTTTATGCTAAAACAATGGGAAATCATTGAAGAATTTTAAGCAGAATGGACATCAGCTAATGTATAGAGAGGACATACTGAAAATCTGTGATAAGAATTGTTGTGAGGTGAGTGAACCTCAAGCACAGAGATTAGCAATAATAGTTCAGATGAGAAATGAAGACCTGAATTAACTACAATGGAATTGAGAAAGAAAGATATTTAATTGAATGTATAAGGTGCCATTCATAAGGCTTAGTATCTATTAATAGCTGAGTACACAGAAATGATGTAAGGAAAAACAAAGAGTCAATGTTAGTGATAGGGTAGAGTGTGAGTCTAATTATCAACAGAGAGGATGTAAGAGAAGGATTGGTGAATGGGGAAAGGTAAAAATAATGAATTTATTTGATTTTGACTGTAAGTTGCCTGCTGTATGTTTTGCTGAAGATATCCACTAAGCATCTGGATATATAGACCTTTAATGTTTCCCACTCTTCTTGGTAGATGTTGGGTATATGGCAAATACTTGGTGAACCAAATAATGAAACGACAAATGAATGAATCTTTGAACAAAAACAAAGACTCCAGAGAAGCCCCATTATCCTAGTACCTATCCCAGCACCTGGTACATAATAAATATGCAATAAACAGTTTCAATCCATGAAAGATCAACAAAATAAAAAAATAATTAACATTACACAATAAATCCATAAATATATGTGAACTGCATGCATTTTCTTTTATTATTATTTATAACATTATCTCTCTTTTGCTAAAAACACCATATATTTGCAAATTTTAGGATGAATTCATGAGAGTTTTTGTATCATTTAAATATTATGCATCATATCAGGAGTGTCCTTTATATACTTCCTGCCTTTACGTATAATTTTTCCATCACTTCAAGGCACTAGAATTTTGCAACATTCTTTTGCGCTCCATTGTGGAGTGCAAAAAGACTGGACGCTCGCAGATACTCTACTTTTTTCTTCGTTACTTTACACATTAGCTATCAATAATATTGAAAAATAATGACACGTAAAAAAACTAAATGGCATTCTAATTCACTGTGGAAGAGGATCTTTAAGCACTCATTGTCTGGTTAATGCACCATAAGGGGAAATGTACAGCAGGTGTTGTATTTCCTAGATAATGGCTAGCCATTTAATCTTGCTACATTTACATGCACAATCCCGATTTTATCTTCCTGCATTCTAGTTGCGGTTGAACACTGTTCACATACTAGATTTTCAGAGTGTATGTGTGTGTCGTGAGTATAGAATTGCTGAGGAAAAATATACTGAACATAATGAAATTTCCAAGTAAAATGAAGCTTAGTTCTATTAGCAATACTTCTAAAATGCCAAACAATAGTGATCTTCGTCAAATGAATTATAAACATGATGATCTTTAAAAGCAAAGGACATTGCTTTCACATGTATCTTTTGATGCCTTGATTTCTAATTTTGAACATCGTATTTTTTACCACAGGTTTCTTCATGAAATTTTATTTTTTAAATTCTTTTCATATTCTTTGTGTCAATCATTGAAAACTCAGCAGTAATGAGGTTTATCTCAAATAGACTGTATAGCTTTTCTACTGCCTTTAATCTGATATATATCAAAGCTTATGAGTTATATTTTATTTAAGAAACAATATAGCTCAAAATGAAGCCATATGAGTAAAATTCAAGGCTTTAGTTGAGGAGGTTTGCAATAAAGAATTTTGTTCCTAAATATTTTTTTCTCTTCATGTATTTTCAGAAGTATGTAATTAGTTCAGTGGGACTGATATTTATGGAATTCATATCTCTTGTAACATGTGGTGTTTCTCTACCAAAATAAAAAGATTTACATGAGAATAACTATTTCCCAAGTGTTATAAGGCTAAAATTATGAGGCTTTATTTCCCCTAAATGAGAGGTAAAATAATGTAGTAAAAACAGTACCTTCTTTGGAATCAGAAATGTAAATTTAAACCACAGAACATACATTTATTAATTACATTAATTTATGAAAGTTAATTTACCAGTGAACTTCAATCACTTACCTATAAAATAAGGGCATAATCTCTGATGTCAGATATAAGAATTGAGTGAAATATCATAATAGAAAACATTGTCACAGTGCTTTTGTGCCAGGGTAGGTTCTAAGATCTTTATGTATATCAATTAATGTAAGTTATGTACGTAATACACATATATGTGATTTCTAGGATAGAGTTTGGTATATATACTCAATGAGATTAAATCCTATTAGCCTAATAAGGAAAAATTGTGACATTTTGAGCATGCAGATCGCATGAGAAGAAAAAAAATTATCAAGGCTATTTGGAAAATGCTAACACCTCTCTTTTTTCAATACTCGGCAGGCATATAACATATAATTCTTGTTATTCATAACCCTTAGGTAACATAAAAACTTGGCAATTTTGATTCCTTAATATAAAGTTCATATAGGGAACCAAGAAGCCCCAGACTGATTTGGAATATCGAGTATTGTACAAAAAAGGTTAAAGCAAGATTAGGTCCCAAGTAATTTTAGACAAATAATACCCTGAAGATCTTTAAAACTCACTTTGTGCATAACCTTAAGTAGCCAGAGTGAGGCTGCAAGAACAAAAACAAACAAAAAGCTTGGTCCCTTATTAGTAGATTTGTACATAACGCCTAAGAAAAGTAATTTTCTGTTTAGCATTTCAGTATGAGACCAGTAAAAATAATGAGACAATAATAAAAAGTTTAGAAGGTTATACATTTTTTTGAGAAATGGACTCAAAGAATACATGTGAAATTTGGAAAATATCATACCCAATGATTTAAAAACAGAATTTGGTTATTAGATGCCATAATTGTAGGGATTAGAAATCATCTTTTATTCCTGATGAATTTCAAGATCCATCTAAAATGATGAAAATTATTCTAATATCATTTTTATACAGCCTGTACCTTATTGTTTATTATTAGGGATTTTTATCTGCCCTTGGCTCCTTTCTGAGAATTTCTTTGAGTAGTTGTTGAACAATTATATCCTTTAGCAATGGGAAATAAATGATAGAGATGAGAAGTATAACTCAAATTATTTTTTTTTTTACCAATTTTTAACACTTTCAACATTTCCTACTGCTAAATATTCTGAGTTTCTACCTAATGCTGTGAATCAGTGCAGTCTAGCAGATGTTAACAGAGACGTCAGACTGATGTAAATATAATGTTCCCAGGAGTTCCCATGTGTCCAGAATCTTACTCCTAAGTAGATTTAAAGACATAAAAATTGAGGGGCAGTTTTTTAAGTCTTTTTCCAAATAGGATCAGAAGCACAGAATCTTAGGACTAAAGGATGAAGATGATTCAACTTGATGTGCCAGAGTTTTGGAACCTTAAGGGAATGTACTGCTAAGGGAAGGAGGAGTGATCCATTCTTCCCACTGGAGATAATCAGCGATTGTGTGATTATGTGTATTTTATGTGCACAGCAACCTCTTTGCAAAATATCTTATTACTTCCAACACATGAGACCATGTATCAACATGAAAGCAATAATTCTAGAAATAATGTGGAAAAAAAATCCCTAAATTTGTGCTAAGTTGAATCAGAATCAAATTTTTGGCAAGAACATAATTTTAATTAGAGGAATGTAACACAAGGGAAAACAAAAAACGCTATGGCTTAGTGGTTATCGGATAGAATCAGGCTCAGCCTTTTGGGGGGAACATGTCAATACCTTGACTAAGTCTCAGTAAAGAAGAATGAAGCGTAAGGTGCAGATAAGAGAAAGCAAAAGAAAATCAGTTCCAAAAAGGCAGGACCTCCCTGAAATTGTGAGGTAGGTCATTGTTTAAGGATCGCAGAGAGAACCACATCTGAATAAACCTTGCCCAACTTGAACAGGAGTTGTCTATCCAGTATACACATTCTAGTTTTTTGAACATCAGTTTCCTCATCTGTGAAATAGGGTTGATAATAACACATGTTCTGTTAATTTCTTGTGTGATGAGCAACTGAGATAGTGCATGAGAAATAATACCAAAAGAATAGAAAACACTAATTATGGGAATGAGGGCAGAAATCTAATGTCCATGTTTTAGTAAGAATTATGTAATGTAGGAGACCACAATTAAATCCTGGCACAACTAACTCTGTGGTAAAATGACATACTATTTCCCTGAATTTTCTGTTTTTAATGCATCAAGTTTGTGAACAAACTATGATTATCAAATGCCCACTATTTTATTGGTCTATAAACATATCTTATGTCTTTCTATCTCAATTCTTTTCTAAAATATGGAAATCATCGCTATTTTTTATATTACTTTCTGACACTTAAAAAATGCTAATGATAAAACATCGACAATCATCAAATAATTAAATTAATAATTAAAGAACAATTATTAAAGGATGTCACCTGTTAATTGCAAAAATAAAACTAAATATGGATGAATAAACAGCTCTGAAATTAACTGCCAATTAAACATCTAAAATGATCACAAAATCAAGGATTTCACCCTTCCTTTTACATATTTAACAGTCTAGTGTGCATCTGTGTGTGTGTGTGTGTGTGTGTGTGTGTGTGTGTGTGTGTGTGTGTATGTGTGCACCTATACTCCCGCGCATGCATGGATTAGCGAGGGGTGGCGGGGAGAAAGAGAGGGGACAATTACGCTTGGCTACCTTATTCGCATGCCATGACTCAGATTATATTATAAATTATCAGCTATATCAATCAATTAGCTCAAACAACAGAATTTATTGTGTAGTTTTATTTCCTTACACGACCTCTGAAAAGGATATTGTTTTACATAAACAGACTCCTTTCTGAGCAAATACCAAAATGTATGCTTTTGCTTTTTACACTGTAGGGAAAAAGTACACACACAGCACACCATTATTTATTTGTGTTTGGAGTTTTGTTTGCCACAAAGCTGCAATCATAAATAACAGCCAGTAGAGGACAGAGACTCAGCCTTTAATAATATTGTTTTGGGAATACATCACCTAGCATTGAAAATGTCATATAAAATTCATATCCATAGCTGTTTACAGAGGGAAAAAAGAACAATTGTACTTTGCAATGCTAGCACAATTCTCCAAAACATTGAGAAAGATGCTGCATGCTCTGTCTTTCTTTCACACTTATTGTTGGTATCCGGAGCTATGTTTCAGGGTTATATCGATTTTCACTCTGGCTGTGGTTGATTAATGTTTTAGGAAGTAGTCAGGTGCATTAGTGCAGAGCTAAATAGAAATATCATTTTCTCAAGTCAAAGTAAGGTGTGGAGGTGTGGCAAAACAAACCCACCTACTGATTTTATCTGGTAATGTGTACATGCAATAAAATGAATCTGTAAAATTGAAAGCCACACAGTCTGGTTAACAGGGAGCTTGACACTCTTCAACACTTTCTATTGTTATTAACAACCTGTCAGCAACTTCTGGCAACCAATAAAATGTTAGTGCTTTGTAAGAACATTAGTGATTTTTTTTTTTTAAGGTTTAATCTCTAGGTTAAATGTGTTCACCTTATAAATTTACTTCCCAGAAGGTACATTCTTTAGTAATTGCTTTTCCTTGATAAGGATTTCTCGCTCATTACAAGAAAACTGCAAATGTAATAGTTAAAGGACGATTCCATTGTAGTAACATTTTTCATCCTGACCCTATTCCCTAGGCTGACAAATTGCTCATCAGTTTAATGTTTTCTATTTGCTCCTTTGCCAGCTGCGTTTTTCTATTCTAATATCTCATTTTCCACCATCAAAAATTCTTTTTCATATCGAGTTGGCTTTTTCATTATATGACTGTTACATGATGTTTGCAGATTTCTCTGAACCTATTAAAATGGCCACCATATTGTCATCTCGATAAACAATCACATCTAATTATTGTGACTTCCAAGCTTCCATTAATTTCTGAGAAGGAAACACATTCTGCAGAATGTGCAACCATTTAGAACCATTGGTTATTACTGAGTTTGAAAACATGACGTTTTATTTAAAGAAGTGTTAATGATACAAAGAATGAGAATATATTTAATAAAACAGGCAGTAATCGAATCTAGTTGTAATCAAAGGTTATCCTACTTAGCACTTTGGAAGAAACCAACAATTTTTTTTTTTTTTTGTCATCTTTGGCTGTCCTCACATTTGCTATTATACAGCTTATAGGAACTTGACTAAAAATCCAACTTAAAGATGGCTTTAATAGTGCCAAAGAATAAACTTTAGAAAGTCCAGTACCCATATAATAAGGAACTGGTTATGAATGAAAATCTCTACATATAATAAATGGAGAATGTCCCTCGCTTCACTTCAAGGTCAAATGCATTCGCTTATCTTACACTTCAGTTCTTTAAAATGATGTCACAAGTTAGTTCGCACCAACCAATCACTGCTTTGATGAGCCGCTTCTGTTTTCCTAAAATTACTGAATAACCTTCAATTCTTATGCTGACAAAAAAAAGTAATGTTGCTTCTTATTCACCTCATGCTTATCCAGCCTTAAAATATTATTTCCTCTTGCATGAGGTCAATTTACCTCTTCTGGAGTCCTCAAGTTTCAATGTAAACTAATTCCTTTCTTAACATGTTCCAAACCTTTCACTTTACTGGAATCTCCATCTCCTTTTCTTTGACATTGTTTTGTTGTGGTTTATTGTCAAGTGTCTTCCTCTGAAGGGGACACGTAAAAAAAAATGTGTGTTCTTGCATGTCTGAACATATGTTTATTTTGATTTTATATTTGGCTATATGGCTATAGAATAAATAAAGTTATTAAAATAATTTTATCTAAGAGGTTCGAGGGTTGTCTCTTCCATTACACTTGTCTTTGTTTAGGGGTTCTGGATTTTCTATTATTTGTTATTTGAATTGAGATAATTGTAGATGCACATGAAGTTGTAAGAAAAAAGCAGAGAAATATCTTGTACACTTTATCCAGTTTCCCTGATGGTAATATTTCGTGAAACTACAGCACTGTATAGTATCACAACCAGGATATGGGCACTGATACCATTCACCAGTCTTACTCAGAGTTTTCCAGTTTTACTAGTTTCACATGCTCATTGCTAGTATACACAAATGCAATTAATATGTGTGCTCATCTTACATCCCATAGCCTTGTTAGATTCACTTATTAGTGCTAGATATTTTTTGTAGGTTCCTACTCAAGATGTTTTTTTCTAGATAATCATTTATCTATAAAGATAGATTTATTTAGTCATGTAAGTCTATATGACTTTTTTTTCTTTTTTCTTGCTATCACTAGAACTTCAAATACAATGTTGAATAAGAGTGGTGAGACCAGATATCCTTGCCTTTTTCCCTATCTTCAGGGAAAACATTCAGTTGTTCATCATTTCAGTATGATAATTGTAGATATTTTTGTAGATTCTCTTTTTCAATGAGGTAATTCCTCTATATTCCCAATTGGCTGGGAGTTAATCATGGATGGAGTAGGATTTTTCAAATCGCTGGTGTAATAAACCACAAATTTTTGGCTTAACACAACATAAATTTATTACCTTTTGGTTCTAAAATTCAGAAATTCTAAAGCAATGTGTTGACAGGCTGTGTTCCTTCTGAGGGTCTAAGAAAGAAACTGGGGCTTTGCCTTTTCCAGCTTCTAAGGGCTTCCTGCATTTCTTAGTACATGGCCCCTTCCTGCATCTTCAAGACATGTAGTACAGCATCTTCAAATTCCCCTCCCATCTGTGTGTGTGTCCCTCTCTCGCCTCTGCTTCCAACATTACGTCTTCTTTTCCAACTCTGATCCTTCTGTCTCCACCTTGTAAGAATTTGTGTGATTATATTGGATACACTCCAATATTACAGGATAATCTCCCTATCTCCAAATATTTGATTTTATCACATCTGCAAAATCCTTTTTGGCATGTACAGTAACATATTCACAAGTTTGGAGACTAAATCATGGACACTTTTGTGGAGGGTATTATTTTGTCTACTGCAGATCATACAATTTTTCTTCTTTAGCTTGTCGATATGGCGGATTACATTAACTGGTTTTCAAATGTTGAACCAGCTCTGAATACACAAGGAAATATTTACGGGGTGTTGATGTATAATTATTTTCATATATGGTTATATTCTATTTGTTAATATTTTGCTGAGGCTTTTTACCTCTACATTCATGAAAGACATTGGTCTGTAGCTTTTCGTTTGTTCTTTGTTTTTAATCGCCTTGGTCCAGTTTTGGTATCAGGATAACAATGGCCTCATAAAATGTGTTCAGAAGTTTTCTCTCTTTTGTCTATTTTTCCTGGAAGAAAAGATTGTAAAATTTGTGTTAATTTGTTTAAAGTTTGGTAGAATTCTCTAGTCCACCAAACCCAATTTATAAATTCAATTCCCTTGATGGATATAGGCTATTCAGATTTCTAATTAATTTTGCTTGAGTTTTAATAGCTTATGGATCTTGAGGAATTGGTTTACTACTTCTGTGGGGAAGTTTTAAATTATAAATTAAATACACTTAAGAGTTATAAGGTAATGCAATATTTATTTCATATTAGATGAGTTGTAATATGTGCTTTTTCAGGAATTGGTCAATTCAATCTGAGTTTCAAATTTATTTGGCTGAAACTATACTCATTTTTAATTGTCATCTTTGTGATACCTGCAAGTTCTATAGAAATTCGCTCTCATTTCATTCCTGATATTGGTAATTTGTGTCTTCCCTCCTTTCTTCTTTGTTTGGCTAGAGGTATGTCAATTTCATTGACAGTTTTAAAGAATAAGCTTTTGTTTTATTGTTTTGTGCTCTTCATTATTTCTTTACTTCTGATTGTTTTGGATTTATTTCCTCTCTTTTTAGGATCTTAAAGTGGTAGCTGAGGTTGATTTGAGACTTTTCTTCTTTAATGTATTAAATACTTAGTGCTATAAAATTTCCTCTCAGTACAACATTAGTTGCATTCCATAAATTTTGATATGTTGTGTTTTTGTTTTCAGTCTTGCACATTTTTAAAATTTTTCTTTGACTTCTTTGATGCATGAATTACTTAAGAATGTGTTGTTTAGTTTTAAGTATTTATAAGTTTACCTGTTGCCTTCTGTTATTGATTGCTAGATTGATTCTATTATATTCAGAGAACATACTCTTATGATTTTAATTATTTTAATTTTGTTGAGATTTGGTTTATAACCTGTGATATGATTTATCTTGGAGGATGTTCCATGACCACTTGAAAAAATGTACATTCTGCAGTTGGCTGAGTGTTCTGTATATGTCAATTTGATTCTATTGGTTGATTATGTTGTTTAGATTGTCTATATCTTTGCTGATTTTCTGTCTAACAGTTCTCTCAGTTCTCTCAGTTACTGACAGGGGTATGGTGAAATACCCAGTTCATCTTTTTAATGCTTTCAGGTTTTTTTATGTATTTGAGAATCTGTTTAATGTCAACACCTGTAGGATTGTTATGACTCCCTGGTAGATCAATCCTTTTTTTACTATAAAATATCTATCCTTATTTCCTACTCTGAAGTCTACTTTATAAGATATTAACATGTCTATTTTTGGTATTTTTATGAATGTTTGCATAGTATATCTTTTTCCATTCTTTTATCTTCAGCATATCAATATCATGAAATTTGAAGTGAATTTCATGTAGGCAGCATAGATCTGGGCTGTGTGTTCTGCCCTGTCAATCCTCTGTCTTTTGATTTTTGCATTTAGCTTATTTATATGTATGATAATTATTAATGTGTTAATGCTTAAGACTGCCATTTGATTATTTGTTTTCTATGTATTTTCTTTGGTTTTTATTCCTCTATTTCTCTTTTCTTACCTTCCCACAGGTTACTTAAGTTACTTACATTTTGTGAGATTCCACCTTGATTTATTGATAGCATTTTTGAGTGTACAGTAAGTCCTCACTTAATGCCATTGATAGTTTCTTAGAAACTGTGACTTTAAGAGAAACCATGTATAGCAAAACCAATTTTACCATTTGCTAATTGATTTAAATAAGAGTTAAGTTTCTTTGGCAAATTTTTGGTCACAAAACATCACTAAACTTCTAAATAAAGACCAAAACACTTCTAATATTAAACACTGAAATAAATGTGAACCATACATACATTTAAGAAAGATTAATAAAAAATGGATAATTATTGGCTTAATTTTTGGTGAATCAGTGAGTGATGGTGATCATAAATCAAGGAATAAATGTTTGCAAAGTGAAAATTGTAAGAAGTACTTTCTACTACTATGTAGTTAAAAAAACAACAATAATATATATATGGTGGGCTTACGGATGGCTTTCATACCCCATCATTTATCAGCATGCATTTGTATGACTATGTTATATATTACAAATTTTCATTTTATAGTAATTTGTATTCATTAATTAATTCATTCATTTTCTAACCATTTATTCCAGTTCAGAGTCATGGGTGGCTGGAGCCTATCTCTGCAGCTCAGTGCTCAAGGCAGGAACCAACCCCAGACAAGGTGTCTTTCTATCACGAGATACGCTCACGCACACACCCAAACTCACTCAGTGTGGGACAATGTAGACTCATGAATGAACCTAACATGCACAACTTTGGGATGTGAGAAGAAACCAGAATAGCTGGAGAAAACCCATGCAGATGTGGGGAGAATGTGCAAATTTCACACATACAATGGCCCTTGCCAGAAGTCGATACTTTTTCCTCATCATTATAGTGAAGGGACTTTGAACAAAACAAAATTATTTGAGGACCTGCTGTATCTGTGTAATTTTAAAAGTGGTTGCTCTTGAAATATATACAGAAATGGCTTATATGAGTCTATTGGCATTAACATTTTACCCATTTAGGTGAAATATGGATGTCTCCCTTCCATTTAAATTATTTCATCTTCTCTACTTTTAAATATTATTGTCTCGTATATCAAACAGTGGATTTTTTTTCAATCATCAAATGTAATGTAAAAATCCAAGATAAGAATAGTGATGGCATGCATCCTTATTTCTGCTCTTTACATTGTTACTTCTTTCCATCTAATGTTCCAAATTTCTTTGCCAGATAAAACCAGTATTTATTTTTATCTTGGTATTGGTGTCTATTGTATTTTCTCATTCAAGTTATGATTTACTTGGCTCTTAGTATGACAGCTAATTTTATTATAACCTGGACATTTTGTCTTTTTATCTTAGGAAACTCTGAGTCCTAGTTAATTATTCCATGTTAGTGGGCAGTCACTCTGGTTAGGGTTAACATGCAGGTCTTGGCCTTCTTCCATAGGCTGTGTTTCCAATGGCAGTTTGACTTTCTGGCTTTTGCAGTGTTATTTTAGACTGCTTCATTCATCTGGTGCCATTGTGGCTTTCACTGGTCCCTGCTAGTAATATCTCAGAGAACAGAACATTTTATGTAGGCTGTGGTGCCAGATGTCTCTCAATAGGGGAGGTCTCTGGTAGGATACTTATACCATTTTCCTTCCCCCCTCCCATCTGTCTTGGTGTCTCTGAGCAGAAGAGGAGAGTTTCTGGCTCAAGGGAACAAGGAGGCTTCTCTAACTAGGAAACCTACTATAGTGACTCTCTCCTGCTGACTCTGCCCACCTTTCTTGGTATCTCTTGGTGGTAAATGGAAGTCTCAGACCAGTGGAGGAGAATGTTTCTGTTGGCTGTTTATTCCTGGCAGATCTCCCAAGCTATCCCCATTATCAATGATGTCACACTGTCCTGAAGTTGTCAGGACACCCATTCCATCAAGGAGAGGAATGAGTCTATCTGAACAGTCTTCTGTTGGTAGGTGAGGGTCAGGAAAATAGGGAAGGGGTGAGCTTCTTCTGTTGAGTAAGAAATGCAAGACTTCCTGCTGCTGTGCTGTTCCCCCAGTTCTAGGGTCCCAAACCAGCTCACCTTCTTGACATTTTCCAGGGTTCTCCTTTGGTTACTGTTTGTGACTTTTCCAGAGAATATAGTTGTGCTGAGCAGAGATGAATAGGAAAAACAAGTCTATACCACCCTGTCCAGACTGAGAGTCTTCAATTTTCTTTTACTTTTATCTTCCCTTGGTGCTTTGAAATTTTACCAGTGCATGCCTAGGTGATGGTTTAAAAATTTGTCGTCGTTTACATCAGGTGGACATATCCTTTTTTTTTTAATTTTTAAAAAATTATTTTTATTTAAAAAATTTATAGGGTATAAGTGTTTTAGTTATATGGATGAACTGTATCACGCTAAAGTCAGGGCTTTCAGTGTACCTGTCACCAGAATAGTTTACATTGTACCTGATAGGTAGGTTTTTATTCAATTTATTTTCGGCACTGGGATTTTTTTTTTTCAACATTTCTTGGTTAACTTTCTCTCCTATATTTTATCTACTCTCTCATCTGAAACTCTTATTACACGAATATTGTCCGGCCTGCATTGATTAGTTATAGGTTTTTAATTTTCTTTTACTTCTAAAGTTTATAATTAATATATCTTTATCTTTCTGCCAGGAATGCTATATGCAAGCCCTTGAATAAATTTTTTCAATTCAGCAACCATATTTTTAATTTTTAAGAATACTCTTTTCCCATTTTTCCCATAATATCATTATATTATTTCTGTAAACCAATAGTAATATCTTCTTGTAAAGTTCTGAAAACTATAAAGTTTTCATTTTTAAGTTTTTTTTTCTTCCCGGAATTATCTCTTATTTCTCCATGAATGAGTGTTTGTTTATTTTCTTTTCTCAGCCTTTCATTTTTACTTTGCTACTGTTTTGAGTCTGCTCTGCTGAATGTGTAATACATGTCTATTTCCTATCAAGCTTGCTGATTGTTAACTTGACATATGAGAGGGGCATTTTCTTCCATTTACGGTGAGTTTAGGTGTGCTGCACATTGTTGTGGTTTCTCAAATGCTGCAATAATAACAACGAAAACTCCCCACAGGTTTGCTCAGTTCTTCAGAGAAGGCCTCTATTATTTTTTATCCTGGAGTTAAATGCTAGCCAGTATTATATTTTTCACTTGTATAGTGTACAGAAAGATACAGCTGAATTCTCTGTTAAACTTCAGCCAGTCTGCCTATTTTCAGGAACCCTTCTCATCTTGGCCTTGCAACAAAGAGGGCCAAAATGAAGCCAAGAGCCTGTCCTAGGATTGGCCAGGGAATCTGCATTTATGACATGCGGGCATCTTCTTCTGTGCTTCATCCAATGGCATTCTTCCAGAGTTCTGCTACAGATTTTTTTTTTTTTTTTTTTAGTCTGTCATCTACTTGTGAAGATTCCTTCCCTCTCTTCTTTGCTGTTGTTACCCTATTTCTTTTCTCTTTCTGTTATTTCTATGGAGCATTGCTGTGAGGTTGGGGGATAATGGGATGTAAGTGCTGTCCTAAGTTTTCCATCTTAAATTGCAAAACTATACATAAATTTAAGGGCTAAATTATATTTCCTAAAAAGATAAATTTATCAGCAGACAAAAATCTTTTGAGTGTGATATTTACCAAAAATTTCAAGAAAACAGAGCAGATATGTTGTCTGTATATTATTCTCCTGACAATCAAATAACAGCAATAATTTCCCCAAAGTGTTAAAAAATAGCCATTGGATGCTCGTAAGTTCTTGTAGATACAACATTTTCAGAAATCTCCTTTTGATCTACCTTGCACTCTAAAAAACCGAAAAGTTCTTAAATTTCTGAATATTGCTGATTTTACTGTGGTTTTATTGTGTCAATATTATTATGATTTTATTGTGGTGGTTTTCCTTTATTGTGGCTACATGCATAATTGTTACTTCAAAAACCTGAAACATGTAAAAGAGTGTCACATTAAATAATTCAAATGGGCAGCACCAAGATGGGGCCACAGCACCCACTTTTGTCCTTAGGAGACCCGCAGTCCCTTGCTATCTATCTAACACTTCTTGACTCCTTCCTAGAGTAAATACTCCCCCACGCCAGCGGGCGGCGCGCTGGATGCTGGATCCCGGATGCAGATGCGGCGCCATTAGACCCCGGGGGCGGCGCCGAGAGGTGTGACATGGCGGCGCGGAGTCTGAGCTGAGGTACTGTCGGAATTGCCCCTGCCGAGCAGAGATTCTGGAAAGAATTGCGCACCTGAGCTGCCAGCATGGCGGGCCAAAAGCGGCGGGCAAGCCAGGTGTGGCCAGAAGAACAGGGTGAGCAGGAGCACGGGCTGTACAGCCTGCACCGCATGTTTGACATCGTGGGCACCCATTTGACACACAAAGAGGTACGCATGCTTTTCTTCATCTTTTTTGATGTCATTGATGATGACCAGTATGGACGCATCCAAAATGGACGTGATTTGTTCTTGGTGTTGGAGCGCCAGGGCTGCTTTGACGAGAGTAACTTTCGCCAGGTGCTGCGGTCGCTGAGCATCATTACTCGTCATGACCTGCTGCCCTACGTCACCCTCAAGAGGAGACGGGCTGTGTGCCCTGATCTTGTAGACAAGTATCTGGAAGAGACATCAATTCGCTGTGTGACCCCCAGAACCCTCAGTGATCCAGAACCGAGGCCTCCTCGCTATCCCCCTTCGGGTCCTCAGATGTATAGCAAGCGGCCAGCCCGAGGGAGAGCCACACTTGGGAGCCAGCGAAAACGCCAGAAGTCAGTGACCCCAGATTCCAAGGAAAAGCAAACATGTGACATCAGACTGCGGGTTAGGGCTGAATACTGCCAGCACGAGACTGTTCTGCAGGGCAACGTCTTCTCTAACAAAGAGGAGCCACTTGAGCGCCAGTTTGAGTGCTTTAACCAGGCCGACACCATCCTCAAGTTCCGCGACCTGGGCTCCATCATCTGTGACATCAGTTTCTCTCGGCTCACCAACCTTGACGCATTCTGGCGCGACTACATCAATGGCTCATTAGGAGCGGCACTTAAAGATGTCTTCATCACAGACTCCCTCAAGGAAGCTGTGGGCCATGAAGCCATCAAACTGCTGGTGAACGTGGATGAGGACGACTATGAGCTGGGACGACAGAAACTCTTGAGCAACTTGATGCTGCCAATGTTTCCCTAACTGCTTTCCCTTCTCATTTCTCTGTGGACTGTTCCCACCACCCACCTCTGGAGCTTACATACTGTTCTGGGGTTTGTTCTCTACCCTCCCAATCAATCGAATCCCTGCCTTTTTTTTTTTTTTTTCTTAAAGAAAAGACAAAGGAAAGTGGAAGTGCTGTTCCCTACCCCTTCCTGCACCCATGTGCCTGGGCTTCCCTTTTGTTTCCCTTTTCCACTTACTAATGTGTGTCGCTACAGCCACCTGCACTGAGCCGTAAGACAAATGTATAGGGAGAATCAAAATCTATAGAATATATTCTTTGTAAGGGATTGAAGTGAACACTGCTTTGGGGTACATTGAGGGGTTATAAATACTTCTGGCTTTATGAGGGCTCTTAAATTTTGTCTGAAAAACCAAAGGGCTGTAAGGGAGCTATGTGGAAGGTGGGACTCTGAAGTGTATTTTGGAAATTAATGAACACCCTCTTCCAAATTACAGAATTAAAAAAAAGTACATAGTCGAGATAATTGCATGTAACTTAACTCATAGATTAATTCTATGTAATTTGTGTCCCTACATTTTTCTTACTATAAGTTTTAATATTTTTCCACATTATTTGAAAGTCTGTATGTAAATATCATTCATAATGGCCATTTTTCCATTTGGTAGGCTACTTCATATTTTATTAAATCATTCCCCTACTGTTAGACATATGAGTAATTTCCAATTTTCTACTATAATAAATGATACTGCAGTGAAAAAAATAATAATTCAAATGATATTTGTTTGAATATCATGTCTGTATCTATATGTGAAACATTGTGCATAAGAAAATTATATCCTTTTTTTTTAAACTAAACTCCAGAATGCTTTTGATATGTTACTGACTATAAGTGTGATGTATGGAGGTTATTTTACTTCCCTGGGTTTCAATTCTCCAGAGAAAAGAGGGCCTATGCTAGATGTATGTTTTTCTTAGGATTTTGCATTTATCTAGTTTATGTTTTGGTCTGTATATGCAAGTTATGTTTGGAACATCAGCTGTGGAGGTTGAGGAATTTCTACTTTCAGCGTTCTACTTTATTTGCTTATTTTGAAAGATCAATAAAATATTTTGGATAATCTAGATTTTTTTTGAAAGTTACTCAACTATGTAATTAAATTCAATAAATGCCATTGGATTTTTTCTGTCAAGCTAGTGAACTTATTCTACCAAATGAGCTACAGGTATTTTAGAGGCCATCTCAATGTGTAGATCAAATACATTGGGAAACACACATATTGAAAATGTACATGCAGGTGCTGAAACTACTGTGAAATTCATATACAAAGTGAGATTAAAATCAATATATTTACTTGACAGGACTATGTGGATAGATACTTTACATTACCTACTAATATACATTCTCTATATTTTTCTCTCTTACAGAGTTCATATTTTCCAGGTTAATAATGTACCACATAAAAATTATTTAACCTTCTAAACTCCCATGCACTTAAATTAGAATTACTGATCTATAACTGACCAATTAGATACAAGCTTTAATCTACTGGCTGACATTTCTAAAAAGCTGTTGATAACCTAAAAAAAAAAAAAATCAAACTTAATTGATACGGTTCACTTTCTTCTTTCCTGATAATTATACCTGCTTCTTATAGATACAGCAACTGTATTTCTAACACAAGGTAAGGATACTGATACAAAAAGAAAAAAAAAGAAAACATGCTTGGGAACTAATTGAATTACAGAGGTATTCGTTCCAGCTCTGGTGTCCTTATACCTGAGTCTTCCCATTACATGAGAAAAATAAATTTCTATTTGGATAAGTCTCCATAGGTACATCTCCATTATGTGAAGCTGAGCAATTTTTTTTTTACAGTTTCTTCGTTACTCAATTAAATAAATACATGCTGATTTAGTAACATATGACTAGAATAATATTTAAATGATTTGTTTTTATGGTGAATAGGGCAGTGAAATGATATGTGTGTGTGTGTGTGTGTGTGTATGTATAATGCAAATTCAAATAACACCATGTTTTAGACCTCAGAGAGTTGGCATGTGTTTGCTTAAAAGTGTAATTTCTAAATATAGGTAACAGTATAACTGAATTAGTGAAATTCATAGACAACCTTAGAAAAAAGAAAGGTAGACATCTAATCATCATATAAGTTAACCTGAGGGACTAAAGAGCAGTTATTTAGTGGTCTAAATATGAAGGAATATTTAAAGCAGACGGATCAACATGTCCAAATATATAAAGAAATGGAATTGTTTACTACGTTTAAGGAATGTCAAATGATTTAATAACTGTTTTTCCTAGTAATCTATGAGGACAGTGGTGAACTTGTAAATCAGGTTCATCTGTATCACTTAGCACTGTCCCCAGCACATTGTAAGCATCCAAAAATATTTGTTAAATAAATGAGTAGATAAATGCATTCATGAAAAATTGCATTTGGTTTGGAGGTTGCAGGAGAGAAAAAAGTCTGGAATATATTCATCCTTGTTTACTGATTAAATGTTTTTGCCTGGTTGTATCACTCACAATCAGTCTCTTATTATATAACGTGAGAATAAGTATCTTAGGAAGGTGATATTTCTCAAAGGAAAGGCAACATGCCTATATGCTTCCAATATTAATGAATGGGGATAATATTAGGGGTTTACTGAACACTTACTATATAGCATGTTAGACATTATAGAATTTGAAAAAAATGCCAGATAATAGCAGTTTAATTCACTAAATTGACAAAGATTTCAGTATTTCATGAGACTTTCCAGTAATTTGTGATATAAAGAACTACAATTTGAAACATTTCAAGAGGTTGCTTAATAAGTTATATTTAAGAAATACATGTGTCCAGTACCAAGGCAGATGAATTATTTAAAACAAAAAATTGAGAGATTTAACTTTCTTAATTTATATAAATATTTCCTGCAAGATAACATACATTCTTAAAAATTAAATCTGTCTGTCTAGCCAATCTCCATTTCATCCTGAAATATAGTTCACTTTTACATAAAGTCATAAAAATTGCATTCTTCCAATTTCAGTTGATAATCAACTGTGACATTAAATGGCATAAATCTTTGTTCAATTCATTTCCTGCTCCTTCAAAGAAAATGAAAATAAAGTACATCTAAAAATGGAGATTATAGCAAGTACAAGAGATTCTAACTTTTGTTAAGGTCTTAGAAGTTTCCATTTGGTTTTAAACTTCTGCCATTTATCTCTTTCAAAAAAAGAAAACTTGCTTTTTTCTTGAACTAAAGATGACAATTTAAACATTAACTTTTTTCATTTTAGGTCAATGTGAAAAGCACCACTCAAACACAGTTTAATGTTTTCTTTTTTTAATTTCAAAATATTAAGGGTGTACAAATATTTTAAGTTACATGGATCACTTTTGTAATGCTTGAGTCCCAGCGATAGGTGTGCCCACCACCCAAATAGTGTTAATTGTACCCATTAGTAGGCTTTTGCCCCTCCTTTTCTTCCCCTTGCCCCCGTGGATTTCCACTGAGTTCTACTTCCCTGTGTGCACTTGTGTGCTCATCAATTAGTTCCAATTTAATAGTGAGTACATGTGGTGTTTGTTTTTCCATTCTTTAAATACTTTATTTAGGAGAATGGTCCCCGGTTCCATTCAGATTGTTGCAAAAGATACTAAATTCATCTTTTTTATGGCTGAGTAGCACTCCATGCTATACATATATCATATTTTATTAATCCACTCATGAATTGATGAGCACTTGGGTTGATTCTATATCTTTGCAATTGTGAATTGTGCTGCAATAAACATTTGAGTGCAGGTATCTTTTTGATGAAAAGTCTTCTTTTCTTTGGGGTAGATACCCAACAGTGGGATTGCTGGATCAAATGATAGGTCTACTTTTAGTTCTTTGAGGAATCTCCATACTGTTTTCCATAAGGACTATACTAATTTGCAGTCCCACCAGCCATGTATAAGTATTCCTTTTCTTTCTGTATCCATGCCAGCATCTATCGTTTTTTGGACTTTTTAATAAAAGCCATTCTAACTGGAGCAAGGTTATATATCATTGTGGTTTTAAGTAGCATTTCCCTGATGATTAATGACGTTGAACATTTTTTCATAAGTTTATTGACTATTTGTCATTCTTTTGAGAAGTTTTTGTTCATGTCTTTTGCCCACTTTTTAATGGGGTTGTTTGTTTTATTCTTGCTGATTTGCTTGAGTTATTTGTAAATTCTGGATATTAGCCCTTTATCAGATATGGAGCTTGCAGATATTTTCTCCCATTCTGAAGGTTGTCTATATGCTCTATTGATTGTTTCCTTAGCTGTGCAGAAGCTTTTTAGTTTAATCAAATTCCATTTATTAATTTTTGATGTTTCCATGATTCTCATTGGGGTCTTTGTCATAAATTCTTTGCTTAGGCCGATATCTAGAAAAGTTTTTCCAATATTTTCCTCTAGAATTCTTATGGTTTCCATGCCTCAGATTTAAGTCTTTTATCCATCTTGAATTAATTTTGTGAGTGGTGAGAGGTAGGGGTCCTGTTTCATTCTGCATGTGGCTGTCCAATTTTCCCAGCACCATTTATTGAATAGGGTTTCTTTTCACCAGTGTACATTGTTGTCTGCTTTGTCAAAGATCACTTGGTTGTCGGTAGATAGTTTTATATCTGGGTTCTCTGTTCTGTTCCATTGGTCTATTTCTCTATTTTTGTACCAATGCCAGGCTGTTTGGTTACTATAGCCTTGTAGTATAGTTTAAATCTAGTAATGTGATGCCTCCAGATTTGTTCTTTTGCAGTCCTATGTTTTGCAGCTCAAACCTCAAGCAATGCTAGTGAACATTATAGCCTAATGTAAGGGTAGCTGGGAAGCCAGAGCAGATTAGCCCAAGCCAGTGATTCTCCTAATACTGACTTATTCTGTGTCACTGGGCACATTCCTAAGCCTCTCTATACCTAATGTTTTGGTTACTCATGAAAGTTAAATGCTTATCCACTTAGGAGGGATAATCTGTCAATTTATGACTTAATTTGTATTGTACTTTTGAATCAGAAAGATTTTTAAAATTACAAATTTTAGAGATTTCTATAAAAAATTTAAAAACTACAAACGTGGATCAAGGAGTATAAGTAAATTACGAACATCCATATCAAATGTTCAACAATTTATCAAAATTTCTCTTCTAGTCATTGTTATTAAAATTTCTATACTAATATCTGAAGAGAATTCTCCAAGCGTATAATTTCACTCCTACATTCTTTAGTTAACTTATATTTTAAATGGGCATTTTATTACCAAACTACTATGCTTATGTCATACACACACACACACACACACACACACACACACACACATACATACACACGCGCATTCATGACACCACCACCATGAAAAATAACAACAAATATTTGAAATCACCAAATATCCAGTTCATATTAAAATATCTCATAGTATTTCAAATATGTCTACTTAGATTACAATAAATTCTATATATATAACTTTCAGTTATTATAATCTTTTTAAGTCTCTTTTAACTTGCAGTAGTCCTTCCTCCCCCTTTAATGTCATTGATTTGTTGAAGAATATAGTGCATTAGTAAAGACCTATAGCTTTGTGTATTATGACAATATTTTTCCCTTCCAATATAGTGGTATATTTTAAATTTAATTTCCCAGGCCTCAAAGTCTTTGAATACTGATGATATAAGTAACATGAGTTCTCAGCTTATGTCTTCCAGCTTGGAAATGCTCACTAGGACATCAATTTACCTGCAGTTCACAGCCCACTCCAACTCGACTCCATCATGTCTGTATTTCATTATGTTTCTTAGAGACCTTGGGAGGGGGTTGCAGCAATTCAGGAAGAAATCAAACTGGTTCTCAGAAAGAAATCTGCTTTTGTTATTTGATTCTAACCTTTTAACCAGAGAACACCATCGCACTCAAAGTTGGTACTGACTACTTGCACATGCCATGGGAGGAAAGCCTGGTGAGTCTGCTCTGAGCTGTTAGCAGGGTACACTGCTCTGTGATGGACTGGAACTTGAGTGAGGAGTCGGAGTAGAGCAGTTCTGCTATTGACTCTATCCTGCAATTTATCACATGAACTTCAGGGGGAACAGTATTTGCGCTTCTTGTTTCACACAGCCTTTTTGAAGACAATTCATTTCACTTTTGCCCTATCCCTCTTTCTGTCAGGGATTAAAACTATTTCCCCGAGCCAAGTGGGAAAGCACACCCATGCCATCTCCTCCGTGATCTTCTATGACCTTATCCCAGATGCCCTTGCATTAGTGCTTTCTGCCAAGAAATGAAAGAAAGGCTTCTCTTTTCCTATCTAAAAAAGACCTCCTACATGCGACAACACCAGGGATCACTGACCTTTCTTCTTGGCAATCAGAGTTTTGTTTGGGCTTTGCTGGAAGACCCCAGTAATGAGCACTAGATGGTGTTATGGTATTAAGTCAACAAAAAAAGACAGATGGAACAGAATAAACAATACAGCCAAAACACATTGATAATTCAGATTGGCTAAAGTGACATTTCAAATAAGTGAGGAAAACTTGGTGGTCATGTGTTTTAAAAAAATTATAAGAATAAACTTCACTCTTTACATTAAGATTAATTTCAGATACATCAAAGATTGCATGTAAGAATAAAACCATATGTTTTAGATTTACAATGAAATATTTTAAAATTGAACTACATGACAATTAAAAAGGTCTACAATGAAAAAATATACGTGTCATGTTGGAAAACATATTCCCGTTCATTTCACAAAGAAAGAGCCATTTTTCATGATATGTAAAGAGCTTCTATAGATCAATGAGAAAAATCCATAACCATAGAAGAATGAACAGGAGCTATAATGAGATTTCTCAGGGAAGGAGATGGAAAAGAATCTTAAAAGATAAAAAAATGTTCATTTTCAATTGTAATCAAATCAACATGAATTAAAATTACATTAAGATACCATTTTTTTTCTCTTTTCAAATTGGTAAAGGTTATAAAGTTTGAAAACACAGTGTGTTGGCAAAGTCTGGGTAAAACCTTCATTTTACATTATTAGAGTATGAGAAAAAGCAAAAAACTGGAAACAATCTAAATGTCTTTCAATAAGAGAGAGATTAAATAAATCACAGTACATTAATGTAATAGAAATCTATGCAGTTGGTTAAAAAATATAAAGAAGCATCTCATCTGATAATTTCTAAGATATATTTTTCAGTAAAAAAGTCAAGCTGTACAACAATATGTGTAGTATGCTATCAACTGTGTGAAATAGGAGGCTGTGTGCATGTGTTTATAAGCACATTTGATTATGTAAACAAAATATATGTGGAAAATAACCATAGAAAATGATAATATAGGGTGCACTCAAAGAAAGAATGTGATTGGAGATCAGGTATGTCAAAATGACTTTTTCACTGTTTATTCTTTTATATCTTTTGAATTTTTAACTTTGTTAATGTATTACATCCACAAAAAATGACTAATTAAAAATTTAAAAGTTTCAAGAAACGTGAAAATGCAATATACTAGCAGTCACAATTTTTTTTTCCATCACACTGGAAATTTATTGACTCAAGCAAGTATATTTATTTACTCTTCTGTGTCCCTCTTCCACATTTAAAGGACTCAGTGATTACATTGAGACCATCCGAATAATACAAAATAACATCCTCATTTTAAGGTTACCTGATTAGCAGTCTCAATTCCATCTGCAACCCTAATTCTCCCTTTTCATGTAACATAACATTGTCACAGGTTCTGAGAATTAAGATGGTGAGGCCATTATTCTACTGCCCACTATAGGCAACCTTTGGAAAATGCCCCCACTTTCCTCATGTGTAGTATGGAAATACCATAACCTCAAAAACAATATAGGATTGAGTTGTTTCTGCTTTGCAGAAGTATGAATTATGCTCTATTAAATAGTATAGAGTTAAGAGTCAGAGGTACAACTACCAACTTGGGGTAGGTCTGTCATCTTCCAGGGTTGTGATCTTAAGATAGTTTCTTCAACTTTCTTAGCTTTGATTCCTTGCCCTTCATATGGGAATAAAATTATATGCTTCATCATGCTTTTGTGAAAATTAAGTGAAATAATACATAAAAAGCTCAAAAGACATAGTGGTGAGACTATTTTAATTTAACACATAGATGAATCTCAAAGCTTAATATTGAATAAAAAATTATAGAAAATGTGTATTATGTTACCGTTTTTATGTACTTAAATGTCAAACTTTCATGTTTAGAGACACACATGTATGATAAAACTATATACAAAGCTAAGAACTGTAAACTCAAAACTTAGAATCATGACTGCTGCTGGGGTTGCATGGAAGAGAGATTCATGGAGAAGCATATAGTTACTTTCACTTTACTGAAAATATTCCAATTCTTAAGTTAAAGGGTGAATTTAGAAAGGGTGAATTTGTAATTTTCTTACTATAGTTCCCAACATATAATTTGGTTATCAACATCTATCTATCCTTCTGTGTTCATCAAATATTATATAATAAAAAATGTAATCAGTAATTTTTCTAAAAAATTCAAAATACAGTGATTGGAATGAGCAATTATGAAATAGCCTGGCAGAGGGGAAATATCCACTTATTATGAAAAATAATCATTGTATCATCCTCCTAACACATAAATTAACCTATTAGTTATTTAAATATAATGAGAATAAGTTCCTCTGCTATAACAGCAATAGGAAATTAAATAAAGCCAAATATTCTTAGAGAAATATTGATTCAATCCATTTATATCCTCTCAATTAACACATTTTTCATTAAATTATCAATACTTTTGATCCTAATTTCCTCTTTTAGATTGGATCCTGCAGTCCAGTTCACTACTGGCAAATTTTATTGGGTTTACCCCACAGTAAATCCTTGCCAGTGAAGTCAGCATACACTTCAAATGAGGAAAAGAAAAATGAACCTAAGGAAAATTGACCTGCATCCTTCAATTGACTTTGAAACAACCACAGAGCATTTTAAAAATCAGATTTAGGACTATTTATCCCAGTAGAAACCTAGAAAGAAAATGCTCTTTACACTAAAAGGAGGGGGGGAAAAAAAAGCTAGCCCCAAGGAAACATACAAATTAAAAGCTTCTTATCAATAAAAAAGATCTAATTACTATTGTCAAGATTGTCTTTTATGTAGCACCTCAACACTCAAGAGAGGATACCATCTGGGCAGATTTCAGTTAGATGGTGAAGGTAACCTAGCAGAAATGTCAGCAATAAAAACTGCTTTCTCGAATCTTTCTGATTAAACACTCTGGCACTAATTCACTCAGAGTTATTATGGAAAACTCTGATGTTCATTTGTTAATCCTTGAAAAGTTTAGTCCTGAAATCCACAAACTGTTTGAAGTCATTTGTAATCTGATTCATATTATCCATCCATAATTGAACTATAATTATCTGTCTTTTTCAATGATGTAATTAAATCAGAGTGATTCAACTTTCTATGAGGATTGAAGGAGCATGTGGCTTTAGCTCTTCATTCTTTTGTAAAAGGTTCCTGGATTGCCAATGAACTGAAATCTTCAAGACTGCATTAAAGTAGTTAAATATTTCTGCCTTTCACAAGGAAATGTTGAGAAGGTACTGGTTGCCCCTGTTAAGTCTTCCTCTGGTATAAAAATATTCTGAGGTAATTCTACCATATAAAATGCACCAATTTAATTACCAAAAAAATCCTCTGCATATAATCAGTCCATCTCCTTTCCTTCTGGAATAAATAAGAGTTTAATTTGAAATACGACAGTGATACTTCGTAAAATCAAGTTGGGATCACAATAGGATTTGTGAATATGCGGAAATGCCTACCAGATATCCTTAACATAGCATTCTAATCAAACTCATGTGCTCAGAAAAGAGGGAGAGATTTCTCCACTTTCAACTCATTTGGGAAATATCTATTTTCCAAGCTTTGATTTTCTTATTTTCTTATAAGAAAAAAAAAAAAGCATGTTCTTCTCTCCTTATTAATATGCAGTTTTTCAAAAGACGAACTTCTCCCAAATTAAATTATTATTTTCTCTTTGAGCAGGCTGTCATTAAACTTGATGATGTTCCTTAAATTGCATTTATGAAGAATAATTCAAACACAAATTATAAAAATGATCCCCATACAAACCATTTATGCTGGGCACAGTGACTCACACCTGTTATACCAGCACTTTGGGAGGCCGAGGTGGGAAGATCACTTGAGGCCAGGAGTTCAAGATCAGCTGGGCAACATATTGAGACTCCATCTCTACAAATTCTTTTTTTTTTTCTTTCTTTCTTTCTTTCTTTCTTTTTTTTTTTTTATAGCTGAGCATGGTGGGGTGTGCCTGTAGTCCCTGCTACTTGGGAGGCTGAGGCAGGAGGATTGTTTGAGCTCAGGAGTTTGAAGTTGCAGTGACCTGTGATTGCGCCACTGCACTCCAGCCTGGATGACAAAGCAAGACCCTGTCTCTAACACAAAATGAAACAAAACAAACAAAAAATCCATTTACTATCTTTCATAAACTGTAAGTGCAATGGCCTGTCTGGCACTCTTGGCTTTCTTTATGCTTATCCAACTATTTCCTTTTCCCTTTGCCTTCTTCTGGTTAGGTTTCATCAAGGTCTTGGATTAACTGTATTTAGTCAGTATACGTAAGGAGATATTGAGCAGACTTAAAAAATGAAGTAAAAATCAACATAAGTCATGTCTTAATGCCAGAAAGTGTGCCCTGTGCCTATGCTGTACACCAAAACATGGGAGAGAAGGCTCCCACCTTCCCAGTCCTCCTCACTACAGTTCTGCCCTGACATCCTATCTGCAACCTGGGGCCCCAATCCATGTCCCTAGCACTGCTTACACAAGCTGCTTTGTCTTTGTCATGCTGTCTTTCCTCCTGGGACATCTACATGTCTTCCTTCTTATTAATTCTGAACATATCAACTGCTACGAATCAGTATGGAATTGGTTTGAATCACGGAATCATCTGTCATACCTCTCTGAGTATCAGCAGGTAAACTGGATTTAATACCTGGCTCACTCTAGTAGCATCACTATTTTCCTACTGTCTAACTCCCCTGACCTGACCTATTCTACCACTGACAGGGCTTCAAAAAACATTTCTGAAAAACATGGAGGTTTTTATATTGAATTTTCCAGATAATTGTCTAACTTTTCAATTTTAGTATATAAGTCTATTGGTGACAGCATCATTGTTATGAACCATCCCTGTGGAGTAAGGGATAACTTTTATCCAACATTTATTCAGAAATGCTTAATGAGTGCTGCTATGTACTAGCTACTGAAGTTATAGAGAGATATGAAAATATTCCTGCTTTTATGGGAATTTGTAGAGTGATACAGACAATGTAAAAGCGAAATAAATTAACATGATGATTTCGAATAGATTTCAATAGTACAGAAAAAACATAGCAAAATGAAAGCAACAAGCGTTTATATATTTGTAATCAACAAAAGCATGAATGTTGAGAAGGTACTAGCCATAGGGTAAACTGTAAAGAGTGTTCTAAGGGAAAGAACAGCAAAAGCAACATTTCTTAAGAAAGGACCAAAAAAGTTAGATCACACGTGTCACAAAAGAAGTTATTTTTCAAAATGAGAAAACTGACATTAAAATAGATTATTTGACAGAACAAATTCTAGAAAGGAAATCAGATTATGTTAAATATCATTAATAATGCTAGATATTAAAGTCTAACAAGAGCCTACATTTCAATCAATTGTAAAGATTTAATGCTGATCATGACAATCAAATTCAAGAAAATCTAGTTTTGGCCGGGCGCGGTGGCTCACGCCTGTAATCCTAGCACTCTGGGAGGCTGAGGTGGGCGGATCGTTCTGAGCTCAGGAGTTCGAGACCAGCCTGAGCAAGAGCGAGACCCCGTCTCTACCAAAAATAGAAAGAAATTAATTGGACAGCTAAAAATATATAGAGAGAAAAAATTAGCTGGGCATGGTGGCGCATGCCTGTAGTCCCAGCTACTCGGGAGGCTGAGACAGTGGGATTGCTTGAGCCCAGGAGTTTGAGGTTGCTGTGAGCTAGGCTGACGCCATGGCACTCGCCCCAGGCAAAAAGAGTGAGACTCTGTCTCAAAAAAAAAAAAAAAAAAAAAAAAAAAAAAAAAAAAAAAAAAAAAAAAAAAAAAAAAAAAAAAAAAAAGAAAATCTAGTTTAAACCCTTTATTTCACAAATGACAAAATTTCAATGACCTGGCCAGGGTCATAGGCATAGCTTATTAGCAGAAGTCTATAGCTCTATTTGCCCTTCACAAATATATGGAGCTTGAGTAATAACTGCCTTATTAACCTATCATGACAATAATAAGAAATAAATATTTTTTCATTATTTTATTTCCTTTTTGATACAGTTTCCTTAAATTTGCCTTATGAATAACGATTTACTATAAAAGAGGGTTTTTTATTGTTATCACTATTTTTAAGTAACCTCTTGAGTTGGGATCATATAGTAATTTGGCTTTTGAAAATCTCTAATTTGATTTCTCTCTATACATACAGGGCAAGTAGAAAGTAAACAAAATTTTTGAACATATGAAAATGATTGTCAATATTATTCTCATTTAATAGATGAGCATATTGAAACTCGGCAAAATGGAATGACTCATTTCAAATTTTATAGAAAATTTCAAACTTACACAAAAAGTAGAATATAACAAATTTTCATGTACCAATCATCTTAATTCAATAATCATTAAGTTATGGCCAAACTTGGTCATATTGTACCATTCCAACCTCCCTTGATTATTTTGAAGTACATCCAAGACCACCATTTCTTTTCCAATGTGTGCACATTTCTACTGAGTTGGTCACTGTTTCCAGTAATAAAAGCTCAGAAATATGTGCTTTTGCTGAGAGAAAATGTAGAGTGAGTTCACAATTCTTCCTATTTCAAGTGAGGACTTCAGGTTGTTTACTTAACTAATATATGTTTCTGGTTATATTTGACATCATAGTTTTCAACTGCTTAAATCTCTCTCCAACTCTTCTAAAAATGTCATCATGTTTACTAATCTCACCTTTGTTACAGAACTCAGAACTGGGATTTGTACTGTAGTAAAATTCTTCCTACTACTGCATGTATTGCAAGAAATACTACAAGATCCCATGTGCTCATTGCTCATTAGGGAATAGTGGAAAAATTCCCCATGATATGCCTGGAAGTGCTTATAATAAATTCTAGTAAGTGTTAATAGGTGAACCAGAGCCTGAATCTAGTCATGTAGAATACGTTCACTGTGGGTTTGCTAAAAATCCTCAGTTGGGATACCCTGGACTAAAACAGTTATGATTCTAGGATAGAAGGGAGTATTATCCAAAACATCTTAGCTGTACCTTGTCTCTGCAGTTAATACATTTCCCATATGAGATATCTTTTCCTCATATGGTTTACCTGGGTTTGTAGCCATGGAGTCATATGCAGATAAAAAAGCAAATATTTATTTATAAAACTTTGTAGGTAAAATAATAAAATCTTTTTTATTATTCTTCAATTTGTAAATATTTCTGAAAACAAAAGAGGATAAGGAAAGTCAGGAGAGATGAAGCTTTCCTAGAAAGCATGAAAAAAATTAAATGTGGAAGAGGCTTAAGTGATTACATAGTTCAGTGTTTCTGACACCTGGCTAAACATGGAATCACCTGGGAACCTTAATAAATAAAAATCTGTGCCTGGGTTGTACTTTCAGAGACTCAAACTTAATTTATTTGGGGTAAGACGTGGATATTTTTTAAAGCTCTTCAGGAAAATATAATGTGCACCAGCCACTGTTGAGAACCCATGACAGACTCCAAGATCCGCATGAGATAATTGAAGCCCAAAGAAGTATAATGTGAAGGACACACAGCTGGTTAACGGCAGAGTCAGTGTTATGCATGGACCCAGGTGTATCATACATCTCTATGACATGTCACCTCTTGGTCCCTTTTTAATTTCTCTGCTTGGTAAATTACATTTTCTTCCTTTCATGCTACTGTGTATGTACAGTCATTGCCTGTATTAGGTATTCATGCAATGAGTTAGGAGACATTTCCAGTAGGAAGCACAAGTCTTGGCAATAGTTCTTTGGATGCTTTCCACTGGCAGCCCTGCCTATCAAGCTCTGTGTTGGCAGGGTTGTTCACTGAAGTGGCTTCAGAGGATACCAGCTTCTACTAATTGGGCTGTTTTCTACATTGGTAAAAGGCTTCGTACTTCTCAGTCTTTACTGCATCTCCTAGAAATATATTAGCTCCAGTTAACTTACTGCGTATAATATATATGTCCAAAGAAAATGACAATCTGTGAGAAATTATGGAATTCTCAGCAGGAATTTTCACAGCTTGCAAGAAAAATAAAATAGCCCAAACCTGCTCATTTCTTGTGAGAATTTTTTCCACTTTATTTTTCTACTCATTTTTGCTCTACTTTATTATTTAAATAATTTAGTATTTAAATAAAGCACAGGGTATATATTTATCATCTTGCAAAATTGAAATACGTGCTACAAGTAGTGGAATACTTTTTACCAAGAAGTTACTTAGTTTCAACAAGTCTTCACCCTGAGAGTTTTCCAGAATTATCTGGAGAATTATTGAACATATTATGTCTGATGGAACCCCCACAGTTTAAGTCCATGACTACAATTTTTATTTAGTCATGCAATTGAAGTAAATAGATGGAACATCTTTAAAAAAAAAAAAACAGATTTTTTTTTCGTTAGATACCGATTCAAATTTAGCAAAACAAAATTCAAATTCTATGTCTAAGTGCTTTAAGGAAGATTATGATTTGCGATCATCTTGTACAATAGCCAAGAGATAAACAGTTTACTAAAACAAAGGTCATCCTTTGAATCAAACCTAATGGATTATTTTAATCTTTCCTAGACACCACTATGTTCTAGGGCAATGGTTCTTATAAACTCTACATGCCTTCGAATTACCTGAGGATTTAATTTAAACACTTATTGCAATTCAGGAATTGTAGGGTGAGTCCTGAGAGTCTACGTTTCAAGCAGCTCTCAGAAGCTCCCCACACTGCTTGCACATGGAACCTTCAGAAACCTACCTTCTTGAGTAAGCAGTTACTAGAGTACTGAGAAGATCACAAATCAAAGATAAATCACTAAGACGACGGAGGAATTGTAGTCAAATTTTCTAGCTTGTATTTTACTAACATTCTCTCAAATCACCTATACTTATTTGGAGCTAGAAACATTTCTATTTTAAAAAAACTAAAGATAACATATAAATGGTACCTGAAAGAAATGGTGAAACTGGAACAAGAGTTTAATAGCTGTGGGTTTTTCAAAGATAGGAAACAGCCTACAGTAACCTCCTCTCCTCCCTTATGATCAGAATCATCTCTAAACTATAATCTGTATTGTTTAGTTAGCAAATCTATAAAGTTGCTAACTGAAAACAATGAATTATTGTCAACATTTTTACATGTATTTCCTTCATAGTGAATAATTTTTTAAGAAACAAAGCTCAGATCATATCTATACATGCAACTCAGGTATAATAGATTAATTTGCACTGGTAGTACAAGGAAGTAAATATATTTGACATCATTTTTTCAAGATTATAAACCAATGTGTCTATAAAACCACATCTATTTTCCCAAATCCAGCACTATTTTAGTGCACTCAGTTCCTAAAGGTATTTCCAGAAACATATCCTGTGTCAGGGAATACAGGAATGGGTGATCCATCTGACCTAGGTTGCCCCCTCATTCTCTCTCTGTCTCTGATAACCCAAGTTTCTGTTTAATTGCATCTTTTTCTAAATAACTCTTCAGCATTCTGAAAGACAGACAATTTTGAAAATCCCTGAAATTCCCTATTTAAAAAAAATCATTCCAAAGCTATTATGGACAAGGCTCTAGCTAATTAGAAAGCACTTCCAGTGAGGGAACTAACAACAGTAAACATCTTCCAGGGGTCTCATAAAATATATGATTGTTCAATTGAAGTCCAAAAAAAAAAAAAAAAAGGAAAAAGACTCAATCCGCATGCCAAGACCTTTATATAACACATAAATTCTGCAGAAGTACTTAGATTTTGCATTTTTTATAAATAAAAAGAACATTACACTTGAAATTACGCTTAAACTACATTTAGTTGGATCTAATTAGAGTTATAATCATCTATCAGTGTGAAACTAGAAACTTTCTATTAGATTAACAGGTTTATTTTTCCAAGCAAGTAATACTACGAGATTTGATGTAAACTAGTATTTGTGCCAATAAAGCCTAAAGAAAGCAATTTCCTAAAATAATGTTAAATATCTTCTGGTTTGCTTGAAAAAAAATTATAAATGTATTTTCTCTATTGGGAAAACGAAAAGAAAGATAAAGGACAAGGAAAGTTATTCTCATTTTTTAATCTTTGAAAATATCTGCTGGGTTTTTGTAATGTGATATACCCCACTTGACTAACATATGAACTCATTACTAAAAGCTTAAAGCCTTAGGCTCCTGTAAAGTGCCAAGATTTAGGATTTATAATATGATCATTATAATCCCTAATTAAAGAATGATCAATATATCTAAATAATCATTGTTGTAGTGTATCTTAATATGTGAGGGTATAATCCTTATTTTAAAAAATAAGTATCTCAGACTCATAGAACTCCATAACTAAGTAACCTAAAATGAACAAACCTTTCTCTTTATTTTTTATGAATGGTAGAATGCTATCTCCTTCTCCATTCTCAGTGAAAGATACATTATTTTGCAGTACATGGGAATTTGAAAGACCAAACACATGGTAAATGATCAGAGGGATAATTTTCATTTTCAATGAACATCATGGCTTTTGCATTTAAGAGCAATAGAAAATTGTATTCTAAATAGAAAATATAAAAAATGAGATTATTTTCTTTAAAACATTTAGCATTAGAGGGAAATTCAAAATTAATAATCTTTCTAACAAAAACTTGAATGGAAATGATGATACAATAGAACATCATAAGCATAGAAGATTTTGTATTTTTATTGCCATTGTGCTTTTTTGTGTTCATTATTATTCATCCTTTTATGTTAAAGGTAACTGTCAAATATCATAGTGCACAGAGAAAAACACTGTATATTTCCAAGTAAGCAACATGAATGAGAGAAAGTACTTAATTGATTTGGTAAAGATTCTCACAGAAACACAATGCTGAAAATTATAAACCATAAAAAAATGGAGAAGTGTCTAATTTAGGAATATTAAAACTAGTGTGGTTATCCTTGTTATTGACTTAAATGAGATTTTTAAGGAATATATCTTTCAGCAAGTACACTTTTATATTTAAAATATGAATCCTAGCACTCTGGGAGGCCGAGGCGGGCGGATTGTTCTGAGCTCAGGAGTTCGAGACCAGCCTGAGCAAGAGCGAGACCCCCGTCTTTACCAAAAATAGAAAAAAATGAATTGGACAGCTAAAAATATATAGAAAAAATTAGCCGGGCATGGTGGCGCATGCCTGTAGTCCCAGCTACTTGGGAGGCTGAGGCAGTAGGATTGCTCGAGCCCAGGAGTTAGAGGTTGCTGTGAGCTAGGCTGACGCCATGGCACTCGCCCCAGGCGAGAGAGTGAGACTCTGTCTCAAAAAAAAAAACAAAAAATATATGTTCCCAATGTAATAATAAAACACTTGTAAGCACACTATCAAATTTAACCAAAATTAAAATAACTGGCTGGTGTCCATATTTTTTTGACATATAAAATGAAATAAAAGGATGAACTGAATATGTTACTCTCATAAATTTGTTTGATATAGCTGCTGCTTTGACATTACTCTCTAAGCTTGACATAAGTTGTTTGAAACCCTGTTGTACGCTGTCAGTTTTGAACTAGTTAAAACTTCCCCTCCTCCTGTGGCTGTTTGTGATATAGCCCACATACTTCTTATCTCACTGACCCAACACTCAACGCACTTCACAGCTGCTGACCATGACAATAACTAATGGTAAGCACCAGAGGCAAACAAAATCCCCTCTTCAGGAGTGTTTTCTTTAAACTAGCCAATCCACAACTCCTGTGGGAAAGCCTAAGGGATAATGCCCAGGGACCTTAATAAAGGCTTAGCCCCACAGGGTGTTTTTTCTCACTCTTCACCTGCTAGTTGAGCTCCCTGATGCCTCTGGATTTCCCACTGGCCTTGGGTCAGCATCCCTAATCTCTGTAGGCCCTGCGAGTAATAAATTTCTCCCATTTCATGCATTTTGATTTCAATTCCTCATTGTGTCTCACCTGACACACACACCTGAACCTAACTTTCCTCCTGGTCAGAGTAGGGTTAGAGCTTATAACCACTCTCAAGGGAAAGACCTCAAACCAAATTAAAAAGAAATCAAAACAAATTAAAATCAAAACATTTACTGTGTTCATGGGCATTCAACATATGTTAGCCATACACAGGAGAATTGAAACTGTTAGATAGAAGAGATTTTTTTTTTTAAAGCTGAAACATGAACATTATGCATCTAAATTGATGTTTCCTTCTTCAAATAATTTTCTTGCTTTTTCAAAATATTTCAACTAGTGTATTAAAATTTTCTTCTGTACCAGAAAAATGATTCTATGAATAAATTGAAGAATAAGAAAATTTTGCCTTTCGAGACTAAATTCAATTTTACAATAATAGTCAAATATAATGAAGATAATATTAAGCTCAAGAGGAGTATTATTATTGAATGCAAAAAATAATGTATAAATAAAAAGATTGAGGGAATTTTTAAATGTAAGTTAGAAACTAGTTTTGAAAGCACTGCCAGTCAGCATCAGAATATTTTGATCAGCGGACACATTATAGGAATATTAAGTTGCTTCTCAAATGTGTTAAGTGGATATTGCTTATTTCTGGACATTATGTTTTAGAAAGTGAGAATCACTTGTATCAATTAAAATTTAATGGAAGTACGTGAATATAGAATAATTAAGATTTTAGTTTTTATATAATTCATGTAATTTTAATGAAAATCATAGAAAAATGAAAAATTTAGTAAATAGAGATAGATAATAATAGAAGCCCTGTTACTTGCATACTAATATTTCCTCTAAGAACACCAAACGCCAGAAGAAAAAAGTAAATCTACAAGGAGAATATGCCCTCAACATAACTTGAAGAAAAAGAACACCAAATTTCTAATTAACCATGAGTAAAAAAAGAAAAACACCAAATCCCTATGCATGAACTTATGTCCCCACACCAACTTGATGTTGCCACAAGCCCATATTCCACCAAAGGTAGCCAAAAACAAACAAACAGGCAGATAAATACGTGAAACAAGAAAAAGGGGGAAAGAAGAAGAGGAAAGGTAAGAAAAAGGCCCAAGTTTTATCAGAAACTGACACCAGAAAGCTTGTCTGGAAATACTAAAAATGTACCCATGCAGTTCCCAACACAGAACACAGGGAATGAACCTTAAAGTACACTTGATTCAAAGGGGGTGGGTATGCTTTAAAGGAAAAAGTATATTTTAAAGAGCCTGGTAAAATGTAAAGATTAGGCATTGAAATACATACATTCTAGGAGAAACAAAACAAAAGCAAGTGGAGCAGCACCCTTTCGCATTGGGGTAGAGAAAGAAACAAGGAAACATAGGGAAATTGTAGAGTTCTGCAAGACAAAAGAAATCCATAAAATCGAAGACTCACAATTATGCTACCCAAAACTAAACAACCCACAAACAAACAAAAAAACACCCACCAAAAAAAACACCCACCAAAGTATCTGTGGTACTTAAACCAATCGAGGTACCTATACTGACAAAGGAGGGCATCATTAAACCAGGATTCTCATAAAATGCATCAAAATGATAAAAATGAACAATAGGAAAGAAAAGTTTATACAAAGTAATTGAAAGAATTCAGGAAATAGCATTTCACGGAGCTGAGGAATTTCATAATTTCAACCAAGAGATATCCTTCCCCTGAAAAAAAATCAAAATCAATGAAGCAGGAAAATTGTAAGTCAATAGACCAAAGAAACTTAACTGTACTTGAGCAAGCATTTAATGATATGAAATCACCTTGATTCAGAAATTTACAAATTACAAGCAGAAGTGGACAAAAATCAGGGAGAAAAAAGATTTGAATAAACTCAACAAAGAAATAAGAGAAAGAAAAATTATCTCAGATATAAATAATGTATTACAATGAGTCCAAAGTAGAAAGACCCAAATGATAATTTAACAAAGGGCATTAAAGAAAGAAAGGAAAATAAGCAAAAGAAAGAAAATAACATGAGGAAGGATGTAAAGATCAGAAAGAAAGGAGTAGAAATGGAAGAGAGAATAATATAGAAAGCAGTGAAAATGCAGGAAAAAATAATATTGCAGTACCAGAGTTCCTGACAAAGAAAAATAACACAATAGAATATAGCTATTACTTAAAAGTGCAATCTAAGAATATTTTCTAGAAATAGAAAAGAGCTGAATCTAATGCTAAAAAGGCTCACTGGGCACCTAAAAAAACAATTAACTCCAAATGATCAACTCTGAGACATAGCATAGTAAAACTTTGAGATTTCAAAAATAAAGAATATGTGTCTAAACTTTAAGGAAAAAAGTTCAAATACTTAACAAAGCCAAAAGAATTAGAATTGCTTCAGCCTTTTCAAATCAACTTATGGGACTCCTTGCTTCTTGCACCAACGTATACAGCTCTTGGAATTAATCACTTCAGTCCTTACAACTGGAATAAAACTGAACAAACTGAAAATCAATTGTTTCTTAAACCTAGCAGAGAACTAAAGTTGCAGAACTAAGTGCCACATCTAAATAATGAGAGAGAGGCACAACTAGAAAGACATAGCCAAAATCTACTTGGAGCAGAAACTGAGGAAGTCTCTCTCTCTGAAGAAGAGCACTTTGGCACACCCAAAATCAACAATGTAGGCAAAACCAAGGACAGTGCATTAATGTGAAACCTCTTACACCTACAGCTCCCCAAAACTTCAAACATAGCCCAAATGCTGGCCTGATAAACACAATGCTTCACACTAAAAGTTTACTTATAGATAAGCAAGTACACCAACAAATCTGCATGAAATTTTGCGTTAAGTTTGAACATTCCTCCACGGAAACTATTTGGATGATTCAGAAGGCTTTGGGGGATGATGCAATGAGTGCAGTGCAAATGAAAGTGTGGCACAAATGCTTCAAAGGTGGTCGAGAATCTGCTGAAAATGATCCACGTTCTGGAGGGCCTGCAACAAGCAGAACACCTGAGAATGTGGAACATATATATTCGGGTTAGGTTAAGAGACACAGGGAGAACTGTGTGAGGTCCCAAGCTGCCTACTTTGAAGGGACTGAGGAGTCTTCGTCATATGTACAGTGTTTCTTCTATTTTGTGTCTTCTTCAATAAGTGTCTCTATTTTTCATATTACATGGCTGGATACTTTCCAGATAGCCTTTTTATATTGTGAAATGATAACCACAGTCGAGCTAGTTAACATATCCATCACTGCACATAGTTATGATTTTTTTGTGCGTGGTAATAACACTTAAGATCAACTCTATTAACATAATCCAAGTATACAATACAGTATTATTAACCATAGTCAACATGCTCTAAATTATGTCTCCAGAACTTATTCATGCTGCATATCTGAACAATTGTACACTTTGACCAAAATCTCCCCGTTTTCCCCAGACTTCAGCCCTTGGCAACTACTTTTTTCTACTTTCTCCTTTTATGAGTTCAACTTTTTTAGATTCCACAGATAAGTCAGATCATGCATCGCTTAATGATGTGGATACATTTTGAGAAATGCAGCGTTAGGCGAGTTTGTTGTTGCCTGAACATCACAGAGTGTCCTAACACAAACCCAGATAGTGCAGCCTGCTACACACTTGGCTATGTGGCATAGCCTATCGCCAGGAGGCTACAAACCTGTACAGCACATTACTCTACTGAATAATGTAGGCAATTGCAACACAATGGTAAGTTGTGTATCTAAACATAGAAAAAGTACAGTAAAAATACAGTGTGAAAGATAAAAAAAAAAAAAGGTACACCTGTATAGGACATTTACCATGAACGGAGCTTACAGGACTAGATGTTGCTTTAGGTGAGTCAATGAGTGAGCAGTGAGTGAATGAGAAGGCCTAATACACTATTGTATAACTTTATAAACACTTTGCACTTAGGCTATCATAAATTTATAATAAGTTTTTCTTTTTTCAATGACAATGAACCTTAGCTTACTTTAGTTGTCTTACTTTATAAACTTTTTACTTTTTTAAAACTTTTTGACTTTACTGTAATAATATTTAGCTTAAAACACAATACATTTTATAGCTGTGAAAAATATTTTCTTTCCTTATTTTGCAAGCTTTTTTTTAGTTTTTTTTTGTCTTTACTTTTTAAACTGTTTTGTTAAAAACTAAGACACAAACACACATACTAGCCTATGCCTACGTAGGGTCAGGATCACCAAGACATCACTAGGCAATAGGACTTTTTCAATTCCATTATAATCTTATGGGACCACCACCGTATATGCAAGTCCATCATTGACTGAAACATAATTATGGGGCACATGACTGTATTTTTCCTTTTGCATTGGGCTTGTTTCACTTAGCGTAATATCCTCCAGGTTTATCCATATTGCTGTAAATGTTAAAATTTTCCTCTTTTTTAAGACTGAATAATATTCTATTTTATATGCATACGACAATATATTTATTCATCTGTCAGTGGGCACTTAAGTTGTTTTCATATCTTGGTTATTGTGAATAATGCTACAATAAACATGAGTGTGCAGTTTTCTCTTCCAGATACTGATTTCATTTCCTCTGGACATATACCCAAAAGTGGGATTGGGCAGGAGCCACACTTGTCTGTGCCCTGGTAACAGGCTTATCATCTGCAGTCTCCACTGTAGACCAGGAAGCAGCCACATGACCCTAGCTCCAGTCCCCATCAACAGCTATTCAGGAGGCCATCCCATCAGTCCTGGTTCCCAGCAGTCTTATATTTATCTTTAAATATTTGAAGTGCTGACTAGTGATAATAGTTTTGAACTATTTTATGCAGTTGTGCCTGCAAGGAAATATTGGTAGAATTTTAAAACCCAAAATTCTAATAGCTTCTACCTATTCATTGATACAAATAGCCAATTGATTTTATGAATCTTAGGTGATATCCTAGAAATACGTGGATTCGAGCCCCCATTCAATTTGTAATTCAGGCACTGAAATCCTTTATGGAAATTCTGAAACCTACACAAACTCTAAATCTCCTTTAAGGGAAAAAGTTCATGATAAAAGATTTTGCCATGATAAAAAAAATTTTGCCAAAATTTTTGTGAATTTTTGCTTAATGGAGATGTTTAAGAATACACAGGAATTTCTGAATTATATGGGAGGTTGGACCCAATGACTTATTAAATCTTCTAGTCTGCAATTTGGAATTGTGATTTTTACTTTAAATCCAATTATGTGAAGAGATATGGTGTGCATATAAGAAGGCAAAAATTAAAATCCACATCGTTTCCTCACATTTTATACATAAGAACTCTTAGCTTTTAAATTAGGCATATTTATACAAAATTCTACATAAGAGTTATGTCTCTGTGATATTATAGAATCAGGAAATATTCTTAAAAAGAAAAATAAATAAATTTAAGCATATTATCTTTAATGTTAGGCATTTGAAGATTTATAAATTATTAGCATTAGTAACCCACATAAACTATATTTGGTAAATATTTATTTATTTATTTATTATTTTTTTATTTCAGCATATTATGGGGGTATGGATGTTTAGATTACGTATGTTGCCCTTACCCCCCCCTCCCCCCCCGAGTCCGAGTTTGAAGCATGTCCATCTCTCGGATGGTGCGCATTTCACTCTTTGTGTATGCATATACCCGTCCCCTCCTCCCCCTCCCCCCTGCCCAACATCCAATAGATGTTATTCTTATATGTGCACTTATGCATTGATCAGTTAATACCAATTTGATGGTGAGTACATGTGTTGCTTGTTTTTCCATTCTTGGGATACTTCACTTAGTAGAATGCGTGGTAAATATTTATTTTTGACAGTATAGACTATTTCATATTTTAACCACAGCAGCAAATAGAATACTTAGCTTTTTTAACTTAGTTTGATTTACGGTGAAAGAAATAGATCCTAAATGCTTCAAGAACTCACTGTATTTAAGCTCTCTATAAACTGCCCTCTATCCCTCCTCTGGTTCTGTACTTCTCATAGGTGGATTTGATCTGTAGCACCTTTCTTTCTTTCCTATTACAACAACATACACACAAACCCCACCAATCTTGTGTTATCCCTGTCTCTGTCACACATTTCTCAAATTTCTAGGGTAACAAAATACAGCTTACATTTATAAAAGTTTGGAGATGCAGTTAAGATTATTAGTAATATAAATTGAGCTTTAAAAGCTGTAGGAATGATCCTTAATTTTGTAGAATATACAGCATAATTATTTGATTTAGTTTACCAACATCCATTTATACCTGTCAAACTGTGAACATGTCTTAGGCCAGGAAAAGAAAGGCAGGTACACTAAAAAGTAAGTTCATTACCCTGCTGGGATTCATGAGAGTTAAGAAGCATAGTATCAGTTTCATGCCCTCTAATGTTTTTGGCATCTATTTTCTGATTCTATAGGTTTGACCCATAACATGCTATAATGTTCAAATTATATGTGAGTTATTAGCAGCTTTTGCCATTCAGGGTTCTTCTTGGCTAATTATCAACAGGCAACCTAACTGTGGTAAGATTTACTGCAACACCAAGCATATTAAATAAGGCTGTGCCACACAAAGCAGAACATAATTAGTGCCAAAGCCCAGTTCTGCCTGCCCATTTATAGTCTATTTGAACTACTGAAAAGTGCCAGACTGGTTCAAATAATCACGTCCTGCTTGAAATTTCAGTGATCTAATTTCACGGAACAGAATTGTGCTCCAACTGCTATCAGCAGAATGTCTTCAGTTGATTTACAAAATATTGATACAGCAAATGTTATAACCGTTATCGGGAGTGTTCTGGGACATTATTCTGAATTTATCCATTCTTCATCTTGTCATTTTTACTCAGTGAGGACAGAAATAGATGCAGGTTTAGGGTGGCTATGGAGAAACATGCAATTTCCATGACTAAGTCAAGTTTCGAGCATTTCGTTTGGACCAAGTTTGAATTTCTTCAGGATGGTTAACAAAGATTCAAAATGCTCTTCAAACTTCGAAGAAAAAATCTAATTTTTATCCCATACCAACTGACTTTGATTATTTTAAAATTTATACAAGCAATCTATGCTCACTGTAGAAAAGTACAGCAAACTCAAGATAGCAAAAAAGAAAAAAATTCACTTGTTTTTCCATGGCTAAGAGATGCTGTTCAGATTTGATATACATTCAACTAGAATTTTCTAAAAATATATTGTTTAAAAATATTAAACAGTGTTTTATTGGCTACATGTTGTTTTGTTTTATAGTTTATTATTAGAAACAGCCTTTAAATAAACTTTCTGTGTATATTTATTATCTACTTATTTGATTACCTTAAAGAGATTCATAAAATTAAAAAAAAAACTTGGGTCAGAAGGAAAACACATATTTTAAGGGTTTTGACACTATTTACCCCAACTTCTTAAAAAATACTTAATGTGAATTTTCCTATTCTGAAATATTCATTATATAAATCTAAAAATTTTTTAAATTAATAAAAGTATTTACTAAGATTTTCCTCATCATTCATCTGAAGGAAATGTTTAATATACATATTTGAGCATAGTTTGAAGATAACTATTATTAACTCATAACTCTCATGGGTAGGAAATTATGAAAAAAGACATATTTCATGAAAGGAGAAAATACCAAGGAAAATAGTGTTGAATTACCTTGTGAGATAGAGACAAAAATAAATGCTTTCATATATATTGCCCTATTTTATTTAATTCTCTCAATTACCACATGAGAGACACATTGTTATCTTTTTCTTTCCTCTTCCAGAAGAGGACAATGTGGCAGAGTGATTTTAAATAATAAACTTGTTGTTAACCAGTCAATAGTAGAGCAAAAATGTGAACTCACTTTTATGACCCCCAATTTCATATTCCTTTATATTATTCCACAAATGTAACTTTAGAATTTTTTTTCACTATAGTAATGAAGGAGTTAGAAATCTTTTCACACAAGAAAATTAGAACTTGAGACCTGAAGAGTAAAAAATTTAATAAGGATAACAAAACTCTTTCTACACATCTAAAGGGCTATTCTGTTAACCAGAATGATGCAAACAGCATTTTTCATTGTGTTGTGTACAACGTAAAATGGTATACTAGCATAAGTGAAAGTAAATAATTGAATAACTGGCTAAATAATTTGGGGAAAGTTTGAGTAATGCAGGATCATTGGGTTTGTTTTCAGCATGTTTTAAGTCTGTCTGGGCTGCTATAAAAGAATAGGTGGCTTATAAACAACGGAAATGTATTTCTTACAATTCTTGTGGCTGGGAAGTCCAAGATCATGGTACCAGTACTTTTGATGTCTGGTGAGGGCCCATTTTCTGCCTCATGGCTATCTTCTCCCTGTATCCTCATATAGCAGAAGTAGCAAGTGAGCTTTCTGGAATCTTTTATAAGGATACTAATCCCATTTATGAGGATGGACCTAATCACCTACCAATGCCCTCATAATGTGTTAGGATTTTAATTTGTGAATTTTGAAGGAACTCAAACATTCAGTATATAGTATAGCAAGACCTTACAGTGCTTTGACATTACCAGTGTGCATTGAAGATTTCAAAGTGAAGGAGGGTTGAAGGACTAGTCCCCCAAGGGATATACTTTGCTAAAAGCTTTGGTTGTTTGAGTGAATGAGGCTTGCCTAAATTTCCGATCAGATCAAATTTCCAATCCAGAATGAAAAGAGACAGTTCAGACACTTTCATGATTATTACCAGGAGACGAATGGTAAATGATCAACACCAGACCCACACCAGTTCTTACTAGAAACTCCCATTGACTTTGCCACACTATTTGCCTCCCTCTGCATCCACAAAGAAAAATTTGCCTCTACTAAGGATGCATCTACCTCCTACTCAGCTTGTTTATTTTTGCCCTATCCATTAATTTGTTTGGAGCTTGATATATCTAATAACGTACTTGCTTACCCCTTGCTGCTTTCTCTCTTGCCCTTATTTCCACCTTAATCCAGAAAACCCTTTGTCTCTGTTCTCCGGGTCTCACCTATCCTCTCAATCCACATGTTATCTCACTTCTGAGACATATCTAAATTGACTACTACTGATCCTTCCTAGCTTTCCTATTGTTCCTACGAATTCCTTCAGAATCATGTGTTCTCTCTTCCTGCATTGGCAAACAACTAGAATTATGTCAAGTTCTATGTGTTTACATCGTCACAAATTAACACACCACATTACACTCATCTAATTCAATTTTTAAGACATCTCATATAGCATACAAAAGATTAAATATCATCTTATTAAATTTACTCAAAACAGAATTAAACCATTACATTTAAAATAATTCTATCTTTTAAAATATAAAATTACTTTTGTTAATGTATATTGTCTCTCTTAGCCTTAAAATGGTGACACTGGATAAAAAGATGAATACCACAGTGCTATTTTTACCTAGATAGGCTGATAGCACCAAGAGGCATTCATGATTTCAGTTCCTGGAGAAACTATGAATAATTCCCACACACTTTCTTGACCAAGCAGCATTATGATTTTCTACCCGATCAGTTTTAGAAATATCTGGATAGATGCTCTCCTAGCTTCAGGTTAAGGAGCAGGCTCACAGCTAATTAAGCGATTAGTGACTTAGGAGTCTAAAATGAGGAAAGCCAAAGAATAGTTTGTGGAGTGAATAAAAGTTGCATGACTCCTTTGAAGAATAGGAAGAACACTAAAATTGCTCAATATACCTTTCTGATTAGAACACTAGAGACATGGTAATTTATATCTCCTTCTACGAGGGAACAGTCCACTACTGTGAACCCAGGATCCAAGGCATGGAAAACATCTCGTTAAGACCAATGATATTTGAGTAGACTCTGGCTAGATGTGAGGCACATAGGTGGAAACCCTGCAGACTATAACATTAAAATTGCATGATGTGATTTTTTTTATCTGACTCTGCTACTGTTCCTTATAACAAAGTGTACACTCAGATTTTTCTTTCTTTCTTTGGTCTTATTTATACCACCTTAAAAATACCCTTTAAAAACTTTTCAAGTTATAAATATTAGATCCAAGTACAGATAGTTTGCTACAATTTTTATGTGTCCCGAATTTACTATCTAGATACTCTGCCTTTATATGCTATTTCTTTCCCTTTTAAATGAACAGACATTTTCTTCACAGCATGGAAATGTTATATTTAGTTCAGTTATTAGATACCATGAACTAAAATAAAATCTTTAGTCCCCCAGAAGACTGAATGGACCCTCTCTTGGACAAGGGGACCCCAGAAAAACCTAAAAACTGAGGTGTCAGCCATGAGAAGGAATGTCCAACAGGCCTGGTCAGTATAGCATGAAATATAGTTGGAAATTTTTTTTGTTTAGAAGAGAAGTGAAGATACAAACCATCAATACTGAGAAAAAAAGAAAATTGAATTAAAAAAGAAAAACCTTACATAATAAGTGCTATAGGCAGCAAACCAAAACTTGGGGACCTAAAAAACTGTTACTAAAGCTAAATAAATGCTCCTCTATATGATGAAATTATTTCAAATACTAATCTATATGAAATGAAACAATAACAGTGGCCAAAAATCAAAAACAAAAGTGAAAATTTTCTTTTATTAACTTAAAAAATATAATCATGCTAGTAATAATAAATAAAATAGAGAATAGAAAATGTACTATCACAAAAAGAAAAAAGTCTTAATAATTTTACTTACATTAATATGTTTTAATAACACATATACCAATATTTAAAACAATCAGAGTAATAGAGATATTATATTCCTGTTTTCAAGCCTTTGTTTTGCAAATTTGTCAATGGCTTTATCTAAAATTGTTGTGTGTATATTCATTTTCAATTGATTGTACATCCAGATTTGCCAATCTGTCTTCACTCATAGTTAATGACAGAACATTTTTGTTAATTTTCGTTTTGAAATTAATAAACCTAATTTTATTAATTGAAAGGTTTCTTTCACATAAAGAAAAGGTATTCAAATAGGCAAAATCTTAAAGGTAAAGAATATATTTGGCAAAGATAAAAATTCCATTCACAATACACTCCAAATATTTTTTCAGATTCAAGTGAGCATATAGAATGAAAGAATTAAAGTAACTCAAATTCTACTTCTTTGTGGTTTAAATCACCATGCCATCAGTTTTATTTTCCACATTACCATTTAAATGCATTATGATGTAGTATCACAATGGTTAAAAACATGGATTGTGCCCAAAGTAAACTTGAACAATTCCAAAATTATTCTTCATGCCGGTGTCTATAGTTGAGCATATATGACTATATAACTGGGATTTTCTGAATTAACTTTGCTATAGAATATAATGATCATTAAAGGATTAGCAACAAAAAGTTTCTAATTTGAAATACATATATATATATATATATATAGAGAGAGAGAGAGAGAGAGAGAGAGTGCTGAATCCAGTATTCAAATCCACGTCTACCTAACTCTCAGGTCTATAAAATGCAAAGCAAAATGATTGGCATTTATACAGGGTTGAAGATATTTAATAATAGGCCGGGCGAGGTAGCTCAAGCTTGTAATCCTAGCACTCTGGGAGGCTGAGGTGGGAGGATCACTTGAGCTCAGAAGTTCGAGGCCAGCCTGAGCAAGAGTGAGGCCCCGTCCCTACTAAAAATAGGAAAAATGAGCTGGGTGTGGTAGCGCATGCCTGTAGTACCAGCTACTCAGGAGACTGAGGCAGGAGGATTGCCTGAGCCCAGGAGTTGGAAGTTGCTGTGAGCTAGGCTGATGCCACGGCACTCTAGCCTGGGCAACTGAGCCATACTCTGTCCCCCCATCCACCCCCCAAAGAAAGAAGATATAATACTAAAGCATTAACTATTTCGGAAAACATAAGTAATAATTTAAAGTTATAGGAATCTAGGGATCATTGAGAGACTACAGTATGAGATGAGGCTAGAATAGAAAATTGGATCTATCTACAAAGGAGACTAGAAATACTTATTTAGGCTCTGGGAACTCATTGAAGTTCTTTAATTAGATGAGAAAGCAGATCTGTACTTATAAATAATCCTACCAAAGAGATGGAAATACTAATAGATTGAAACAGAGAGACTAGAAATAAAGAGCATGTTAATATGTTTTTATAAAAGACTGGTGCAGACATGATAAAAACATTGAACCATGGCAATGGTAGAGAGAAGATGGTGAGAGGTTTTAATGAGTTAGGACGTAAGAGAGAGGGAAGTGTTTATTCTTTCATTCTATATAAATATTTATGGTTATGCCTCATATAACCTCAGTGCCATTGTCAAGAAATATGAAAACATTAGAAAAAGAAAATTTCGCTTTTCTTCCCCAAAAGCTGTCGGGCAAGATGACAGTATCTTGACACAGTCTTGCAATGTGGATAAGAATGACCTATATAGGTTCTTCCAGCTTCCAGAAAGATAAAAAGCTTAATATTAAAAATTCTTAATAAAACAAATGGAATCAATATTTCTTACACAACTAAGTTTATGGTTTGAAATTTATATCTCTTCTATAATTATCTCACTTAATAGCTTTGAAGAGTTTATACCTTTTACTTACATTTTTAACTAATATTTAAAATATTCCCTCTTGTCTTCCAGAAAACCATGTATCCCTGTTTTACCACCCACTCATTATTTATTATTTCTTCTTTTTCAGTAACAGACTCATCTTTTGCTCTCACTTTGTATACCAGATCCTTGTCCTAGACCATCCACTTTTTTTAATCTACCTACTTTTTCTAGGTGACCACCCAAACACTCATAGCTTCAATATCCGCCTATATGAATTGTTACTCAAATCTATCTTTCTAACTTAGAAATTTATGTTGAAGTCCAATTTGCTATTTAACACATCTGCTTGTAAGTCTTAAAACTCATTAACATATGCTCATAATTGAAATCATCATTTTTTCCTTCTGGACCTGCTTCTTTATTTCATTTATTAAACCTTTGAAAATAGATGTATTAGTTTTAGAATACAGCCTAGACATAGCAGTTTGGGATTAGCAAATAATTTTTAGATTCCACACCAAAAACATGATCCATAAAAAAATTGACAAATGGCGTATTATCAATATCAAAACTTTTGCTCTTAAAAAGACATTATTAGGAGAGTTAAAAGCCATAGTTTGGGAGAAAGTAGCTGCATATTACACATATGATAAAGGGCTGAGTTTTTTTTCTTTACAGTACATCAAGAATCCTTAAAATTTATAATGAGAAAATAACCACACTTTTTAAAAATAAGAAAAAAACCTCTATAAAGACACTTTGTTAAAAGAAGAAATATAGATGGTCAAGATGCATATGAAAAGATGTTCAATATCATTAGTCACTATGGAAATGCACATTAAAGACACACTGAGATACTATTACATGCCTATTAGAATGGCTAAAAAAATACTAAGAGCTTGTGAGTACATGGAACAATTGGAACTCTCATCCACTTCTGGTGGTAATGCACAATGGTACAACCATTTTGGAAATCTATTGGGCAGTAAAGCATACTGTCATATTACCATAAGATCCATCAATCTCAACTTAGGCATTTACCAAAATGGATTGAATACTTATTTTCTCCACTTTTTCCCCAAATCAAAATTGATCTATACATCCAACCATCTAACTGAAAAATTTCATAGCAGTCTTACTCATACCAACAGAACTTGAAGCCAATTTAAATGGTCTTCAATAAGTGAATGGATAAACCATATATATTATACCCATTCAGTGGCACACTTCTCAGAATAAAAGAAATGAATGAACGATTAACCCAGGTAAAAACTTGAATGAAACTCATCTGCATTTGGTTAAGTGAAAGAAGCTAGTTCCACAAGTTTCAATACTATAGTATTTTTTACAAATAAGAAGTAGACCTAGAAAACTGAGACTATGTAATCTGGGGGACACACATTCAAAAGTCTGCAAAGGATGCTAATTTACATGTTTGAAGCACATGCTAAACCAATAGTGTTATAAGCCCATTTTTATAGTGTCGTGGCCTTCTAAACCACAATTTAGACATTAGCAACAACAAAGGTATTTTTAATAAAACAGCTCCCATATAAAAATTTGGCCTCAGTTTGGCTCCTAATTTAGCATAGAGAGGAAAAGACTTACTCATAACTCACCTATTGGAAGGGATGCTAACTTTGGAAAATAGTTCTTCATTTCCCCTCAGGTCAATATAAAAACAAGAACATGAGAATGTGGGGAAATATCTCCCTAAAACATTATTACCAGAATGAGTTATCAAAGATATAAGTTATCAAAGAATATTATATTATATAATCATATTATATAATATAAGTTTCAGAGCATTTCCCCTGAAACTTTTACAGCTATTTTAGTACATCGTTCCTAAACCAAATTCTGAGAAATCTGTATATACTCACTTTAGCCTTCTATGAATTTGACAATTGATCGTGATGGCCTAGTATGCATATTCAGTTGTTTAACCTAAATCAATACTGATATTGAATTTCTTTACATAATGCAACATGCAAGTCAGCATCAAAATCAATAGCACTGGCTCCTCATTGTCACCTGCCGAGAAAATATCTATGAAATACAGCACAACTCTCATTCTCTCCTTCATTCGCAGCCACTAGCATTCTGCACATAACATTCACCCTAACACTCTGAATAAATGTGTGCTATTCAAGTGATAATTTTTCAGATGTGAGATCAGTTTGGATTTGACAATTACAGGAATGTGCAATCCTTCTGAAAATAAAATAGGGCCTAACTTTTCCATGTTTTCTATTTATCTACGAAATGATCATATATTGGGGTACTTCAGGTGAAGGAGCATCATTCATAAAACCTAGATTTGATCCAAACCATAAAACATTTTTAATGCATTGCATCAAAAATATCAAAGTAACAAGTAATGGGCTAGGTTTCTGAAAATATTTGACTTTCAGTGGGACAGCCTGGATACATAGAATAATTACACAAACACTGTGGCAATACACTATTAATTCTGTGTTTATCCTCTCTTCGATGTGACTGGTGAAGCAATTGGTGAATGTGTTCACCATGCAGTAGTCAGACTCTTTGCACATGGCTGAAATAACTAAGTCAGCAGTGCATAGTTATTTTAGCTAAGTGTTCAAACCATTGATTCTTTGAATAATAACTATCAAGGAGAGAAACAGACTTTAGTTTTAAACATCACATATGTAAAACTATTTTTTTCTAAATGACTTTTCTGTTTTTTTCTTTTAAAACCTTATATTTATTTTTACTCTGGATGCGAAATAACAAACTTGAAACTTGCAAATAATTATACTTGCTAGCATTAGAGTGAGTTTGTGTTTTCTGAGAGTTAGTTCTTTCACAAAAAATTTCAATGAAATTGAATAAAATACAATTACTATATTAACTTTAATGAAGCTCTCCTGGAGCTCAAATACTTATAGAGTATGAAAAGGAGGTAGCTTGGATGCCAGCTGGGGTTTTCTCAGCTCAGTCAGATTAAGGAAAGAACACTTGTGCAGCTTTATTAACACACACAATTTAGCAGAGTAACAGTCAGGCTTCTCTATTTCATGGGTTAGTTGCTTACTGGTAATATCATCCCTGGGAGAATTCAGGACTTTTAATTATGCAGTGAATAGTTTACAGTATTGAGCTATGAAATGGAAATTAAACTGAGGACATTTTATTTGTGAACTGGTTAATTAAATAGCAGACAACAGCAAGCTATACTTACAGTAAACCTCAACAGATTTGGTTTGCCAACCATGTGTGAAAATATTTTTTCTTTTTAATTTCAATTAGTAGCCCATTGTGCTGAACTGAAACTGAGTCAAAAATGGGTTTTGAAGTTTTGCCTAGGCATATAATGTGAAGCAAAGACTTTTAAACACTCATTAGGTACTCACAACCCCCAGTAAATCTGTTCTACCTTTCCAAGCGTATATTAAACGGATAAATCTTGACTCCTGAAAAGTATGGCTCATTGCTAACTTATAATATATCTAAAATAACATAAAAAGAAGAGGGTGTTTACATGAAATAATACAATTTTACAGAGCTGATGAAAAAGCTACTTTCCAGTATTAGAAAATAATAATAAAATTCTTAACAACTTGATTATTAACAATTGATATAGCTCTGAATTATCTCACATACATTTAAAGAAAATTGTTGAACTTCTACTCTATACATGTGTCAGGCTAGATGTTGGAGACAAGTAAGATTCAATGTATTTTCTTAAGATGTTTTCCAAATAAAAATCTAATCATTTAGTGATCCTGCTTACTATTTTCAATGACCTTTCATTATTATTAGAACAAAAATCACAAGCTTTAACAAGGTTTTAAAGATGCTCAAGGATCGTAGCCCTACACATTTATAACACCTTAATTGCAACACTTCCCTGGGGTGTTCAGGTATGGTCACAATGGCATTTTTTCATTTCCTTAAATGTATTAGGCCTTTTCTTGACTCAGAGCCTTTTCTGAATCTGAAAGCTTCGCCTGAAAGCTCCCTGCTCCCACTCCCTCTACTTCAATTTTTCTCCTGTATTTATTCTTTATAGTTGACTACAAATGCCACTTTTTCATGGAAACTCTCACTGACTATCCACGGATTATAATCCCATTAACTCATTTTAATAAGGGATTGTGTGGTGGTGCTGTTGTTGTTGAACAGGTTATTGTGTATGAGAGTCTAGAGCTCTAGGAAGAAGTCCAGGTTGCAAAGATATACCTGGGAGTCACCAGTATTTAAATGGTATTTCAAGCCCAGAGACTAAATGACATCATCACAAAGAAATGAGTATAGGTAGAAAAACAAAAAGCCCTGGACATTCCAAGCAACTTTTATTCAATTTGTCAATCTTTGTCTTTTAACTGGCCAGTTTAGTCCATTTACATTAATTGTTTATATTTGCTTCAATAACATAATTTTTTATATTAGTTTGTACTGTTTTTGGTTTCATTTAATCCTTCCTTTAAAAAAAGTGTCTTTATTTTCAGCCTAAGAATAAAGGAACTTTACCACATTCCTCCCAACTTCATCATTACTATTATAGATTTCTGAAAATGGGTTATGACAGATAATACATAGATAAGAGATGGGATGGATAAGATACATGGATTAGATAGACAAATCTACAAAAATAAATACAAAGATACATGTTTAAAACAATGACATATATTACTCAGATATCAGTTCATATTTTCCTTAGGTATCTCCTTAATCTGTATCTGCTATTATTTATATACTTTTTATACAACTCTGTTCAATGTGGTTTTCATGTAGCAAATCTTCTGAAGACTTATATAGCCAAGAATATATTTCATGCCCTCTACTGAAATAACAATTTGCTCAATATAAAATTCTAAGTTTTTTACTTTCAAACTCTGGAAATATAATTCCATCATCTTGTTAGGGATGGAAAAACAAGAGGTAATGGCATTTTAGGGACAGAAAAATAAGAGATAATGGAACGGTAGAGGCAGAAAAACAAGAAGGAGGAAATAGTTAAAGAAAAACAGTAAGAAGGAATTACTTACAGAAAAATAACCAGAGAAAAACAGTTACTTCAGTCTTAGAGAATGGGTTAATTAGAACATAGAACAGTTGTCGCTCCCAGCAAACAGTGACCACCAATCAGAAGATAGAAAAACACCATAAATGGTGACTTTTCCCATCACACGTATAGGAGAAAGGAATGCCTGGAACATAACCTTTAAGTTATGTCCATACTTCGAAAAATCCAGACTCCAAAACCTGTGACATATAGTCATAAGTAATTATAACTGACTTTTACATCAACATATACTACTAGCATATAAAAGGAGAAACATAGAAGTAGACAGGGTCTTCTCCACTCGCAGAGACAAACCCATTTCCACCTAGGAAATGTACTATCGCTTCGCACCCTTGAGCTTTCCTTGTAATAAATTCTTTGTGCATACTTGCTGAGTGTCTATCATCTCCCGCCATCATATGGACCAAGGCTTGCGATTCCTCCAAGCCACGACACCAAGAATTGGGGAAACACTTTACATTCCAGTCATAGACAGGACAATGACAATTTTCTTTCATTCAGTTTTCCAAATTTAATGTGTATTTTCTTTACCTTGCTCTTTTTGTCTGTGATCTCTTTCTGCTTATCTTTTTTCTTTGTCTTGATATCTTAAATTTCATCATATCTAGAACTGGGGTGTTTCTTTTCTCTCATGCATAAGCCCTTTCAATACCATAAAATCTTTTATCTTTTTTTCTAATTTTAATACATTTATATCCATTGTTTTTTCAAATAATTTTTCCTCCTCATTTTTCTTTCAATTTTTCTGGGATTCCTATTATCTGCAAATTACATTTCTACTTTTATTCTTTATCTCTGTCATGTTTTCTTGTCTTGGGGATATTGTTATCATAGAGATGAGGGGAAACTTGCCCCATGAAAGTTAGCTGAAAGATCAGTTCGTAATTAAGGCAGATTAATAAGAGAAAGGTTTATATACTATGTGCATGGAAAGAATTACAAAGTGATTACCCAATATCCCAGTAGGATCCAGATATTTGTATATATGCCTTTTAGAGGGGTGGGGGGAAAATGAGGAATATAGATAATTCCACTAAGGGGCAATAAATGGTTGCAAGAGCGCATGAATACATACTTAAGAGAATGAATGGATGGGGGAAATAGATTGACTTATAAATATACCTGAGAGACAGGTATTATGTTTTAAATGATTTAGGCCAGGTCTGGTTGCATTCTGTAATATATTGAGATAACAGAGAGAGGAACAGAAGTCAAATCCTCTTTGATCTTTTGATGGGGCCAGTCCAGTTTATGAAGATAGATGAAAATCCCCTTCCAGTGTTTTGTTGATCTTGAGGGGCCTGCAATTCAAAATATATTTTTATGCCAAGGAGTTATATTTTGGGGTGAAATTTACTGAGCTCCTTCATTCTCCCTGTCTGAAACTTCACTAGAAGTTTCACACATTAAAAGCTGAGTCAGCAACTGTGGAGAGAGAGATAGGGTTAGTAGTCTAATAACAAGAGATCTGAAAAGGGAGGAAAAAACATAGATTAGAACAAAAAAAATAAGTAAAAAAAAAACTTAGAATTGTGATACATAAGTTTTTTTGTTGTTTGTTTTGTTTGTTGGTTTGTTTCTTTAACTATCATATCTAGTAAAGAGTCCAAGTTTGTAATTTGGCTGGTATTTAAAGTGAAGTACTTGGTAACAGAGAGTGTCAGATAACGAATGCCACAGCATCCTCATCATCTAGGTGGGAATCACTCATGTACTTTATCATCACACACAATAAAAAAGCAATATATGTAACTAATGCATTTGTACTCCCATAATACTATGAAATTAAAAAAAAAAAAGACCAGTGTAATTTACAGACAGGGTGAGGTTGGAACCTGTGACCTCCAAGTTTGGAGTTTGTTGTGCCTCTTCTCTTCGTTGGCACTTCCACATCTCCAGTGTCCATGTGTCCCTGCCAATCTATGGGAACAGAGCAGGTTACAAAATATTTGATATTAAAGGCCTTTGGTCCAGTTCTGGCAGTTACAGGGCTTAGTTTTATGACCTAACCAAGTCAGTCCAGACTTTTGGTCTGTCCATATGTAATCTTTAGTGTCCAGAAACTTAACAAGGGGAGTGAGTGAACTACCCCAAGTTTCACAGGCTTGGCTTGTGAGCCATTCATAACATCTGGTGATTTGACAGCCATTGACATCATGAGGGTTAGTGTCAGCACCATCTAAGAGGAGCGAGAATGCCATCTGTGGAATCAAACTGCAGAGTCTGATCACAATATTGCCCAAGTATGCCACCCAGGAAAGATCCAGCATCATCCCTGTTTTCAATGCAGAGGAAAAAATTCCTTTCTAGTGACTTTACTTGAGCAAAAGATAGTTCTTGAGCTTCCAGAGGTTTTTCTGTATCCAGTTGACTCGCCCATAGCAGAAGCAGCATGATGTGTCTTCTCTGGTTGTATGTATGCCATATCTTGTCATACATCTATCTTCTGGACTGGTTCCACCAGGCACTCACATTGTCAGAAACAAAAATAAGTTCAGGTTCCTTTGCATGGTCTAGATGTTGGCATAACCAGCAATTAGATTGATTAATCCGCGTGGTCAGGGTTTGAAAGACTGGTGCAAAGGGATGCTGGGTTTGTGCCTGACCTGCTGCAAAATCAGTAAGCGTTGGTAAGAACAAGGCATAATTTCAAAGAAGAGTCATAGTGGAAGATAAAAGGGAGAAGGGGACAAGTTGAAGCAAACTCCATTCAGCTTCCGATGTGCAATCCTCAAAGGGGGAGGCATAAAAGAAGAAGTGTTTAAAAAGGACCATCTGGGGTGGTTAAAAGACAAAAAGGAATTTACAAGTGAAAATGGAGTTTCTTGACATGTGCTCTTGGGAAAAAGCTGTCTACTTTGTGAAGATGTCTACTTCAGGGACCTGGGAACTGGCTCTGGAAATCCTTACTTTCAGGTCACCTGTAGTGGTCATCCTCCAATTGTCTCAGGGTAGTTTGGCATGGCTCACGCGAATCCAGGAGGATTTTTTATTTTTTACAGTAGCATAGGTAGTTAACAGTACTTTATAAAGGCCTTCCTAGCCAGGTGACGGTGCATGTTTTCTTCTGAAACTTTGATGAACACATGATTTCTTGGTCAAACAGGATGGCAAGGCCTGTCAGTTGGCAGATACCACGCTCCTTTCACCTGTTGACAATATGCCCCAAGCATATTAGTTAGTGTCTGTATGTAGCTAGATGTGATATCGAATTGTTCACTTAAATCCCCATAGTGTTCAACTGGTCCAGAAGTAGGTTTATAGGTGTCAGTAGGCATAGGGTGACAGAACACTATTTCAAATGGGGTTAAACTATGTCTCCTAATTGGAGCATTCCGGATTTTTACAAGGGCCAAAGGTAACACTTCTGGCTATTTAAGACCAGTGTCTTGACAGACTTTTCTCAAAATCCTTTTTATATCTAGATTTTTATGTTCCACTTGCCCTGAAGATTGGGGATGATATGGGGTATGAGTTTTAATGAGTACCTCATAGCCTTTGCAAGCAAGTGGTTTATTTCTGGTATAAAATGAGTCCCTTGCTCTGACTCAATCCACAAAGGAATACCAAAGCGAGGAATAATCTCAGTTACTAATTTCTTTATTATTGTTGTAGCATCAGCATGCCTCGTTTGATAGCATTCAGTTCATCCACTAAACATGCAAACAATAAACAAGCAGTGAGAAAAGTCTAAAGCTAGAGGAAAATCTATAAAATCAATTTGGAGTGCCACAAGGGGCAATGTGGGTCTTGGGGGCTTCCTGGAAAGTGTTGGTCTCCTCCAGAGATTTGGTGAAATGTACAAATAGTGCACTGGGAAATAACTTGGTTAGAGATTTTGTGCATCCCAGGGTAATACCAACTATTATTTTTAATTAATAGTTTCTTAATTATCCCCTATTTGCACATATATCCCATCTGATGGGAGATAAGTGCACACCAAAAAGTTAAAAGGGGCCACAGGGAGTCTGTTGGGCCCAATATACAATCCATCTGACAATAGTTTATCACCACCTATCCCTTTTGGACTTCGGGGCATTTGCCTGATGATCAATAATATCAGACAGAGATAAGGGCAGGGTAATAAATCGAGTGGAAAAAGGACAGAGGGGCGCATTTTTGGCTGCATATTTAGCAACCCTGTCAGCTGTATCATTTCCTGGGGATATAGTACCTGTTTCCTTAGCGCGAACTGGGCAATAAACAATAGCAATGTTAGAAGGAAGGTGAATAGCTTTGTAATAGAGCAGCAATTATAGGTCCATTGGTAACAGGAGTGTCAGCAGAAACTAAGAAACAAGATTTCCAAATTGTGCCAATTGCTTGGCAGACTCCAAAGGCATAACTGGAGTCTGTTTAAACAGTGGCAGCTTTTCCTTTCACCAATGTGTAAGCTCTAGTGAGGGCTATAACATATTTGACTGAAGGCATTTTCGGATAAGCTTTTGAGTGTCCTAAGTAGTAGTTGTCTGTACCCCTGGAATCCAGACTTAGAGGCTTTATGGCCCCATTCAGCTAGAGTCTTTAAAAGAATGAGTCTAAGAGAGCACCCTGCTTACAGAGCAAAAGATCATCAGCATACTAAACGAGCACTAAATAAGAGTGGATCTCTGGGTAAAGGTTATAGAGTCTAAATCAGCTTAGAGAATTTGAGAAAATATTGAAGGAGACTCACAGTATCTCTGAGGTATTCAGGTCCATGTTAACTATCTCCTTCTGAAGGGGAATGTAAAGAGAAATTGTGAATCAGAATGCAACAGAATCAAAAAGAAAGTTGAGCAGTGGTCAATTACTGGATACTTAAAGTCACATGAACTAAAAACCATTTGAGTTAGTTTCTTCTTGACAAAATATTTAAGAGCTTATTATTTTATACAGCTAATTAATTAGAGCTCTTTTATATATTCTGGTAGTGAAATATCACATAGGAATGGTATATATGGACACACAGAAATACAGACATGCAGACAGAAGTAGTTCTAACAGCTCTTATAAAGCATTGTTTCGTGACGGGGGTGGGTAGCACGGGCGGCCTGTGGGCAGGACTTGCGGAGAGAGGGTGGGGCGGCCGCCTCCCTGACGTGGAGGTGAGCCCCGCGGTGGCCTGAAGCCTATTCCTCCTCTTCCTCCTCACATGGCCTCAGTATCTCCTCCGCGAAGCCGGCGCGCTGGGCGGCGAGGCTCCGCCCTGGACGGAAGGGGCGTGGGGGGCGCGGGCGACGCCCGGTGGGCGCATGTGGGAGCAGGAGGGATGCGCGAGTCCGAGTGTGAGGGCGAGTGTGAGGGTGTGTGAGGGCGAGTGTGGTGAGCGTGTGTGAGCGTGAGTGTGAAGGTGAGTGAGGGTGACAGTGTGAGAAGGCAAATGTCTGAGGGTGAGGATATGTGTGAGAGATGTGAGAGGGCGAGTGAGGGTGAGAGTGTGAGGGCCGGTGTGTTGGAGGCTGAGAGTGTGAGAGGGCAAGTGTGTCGGAGTGTGCGTGGGAAAGGGAGTGTGAGATGGCGAGTGAGTGTGCGGAGGCGAGCGTGGGCGAGACCCGCGTGAGCCGGTGTGGTGGGAGTGTGGACGAGGGGAGTGCGCAGGCGCGTGCGTGGAGGCGGGCGAATGAGACCGGGAAAGGGTGCAGTGAGCATGCGCGAGAGCCAGTGAGCGTGTGAATGAACGTGAGGCGCCCTGAGCGGAAGGGAGTGCGAGTGTACAAACAAGTTAGTGTGACTGAGGCGGCAGGCGGGTATGGAGCGCGTGAGCGCAGGTTCTGTGGCAGCGTGGTGTCCGTCAGTTCCCCAAGACTCCAGACCTGGTCAGGGGCAAGAGGGCACCAAGCCGGGTGGGCGGCGTGTCCTCCAGGTGAAGGGCAAGTGTCCACGTGCTTGGTGGATGCGCCTGGCTGGAGCCCACCCTTAGCTCCACCCCAAGCCTTGAAAGCTCCGGGGCTGTAGGCTTTCAAACTGGAGGGTGACTCGCCTGCCCCTTGCTGCGCAGGTCACTAGACTTGAGCCCACAGAAGTCAAGGAACAGTGGGTTGGTGACCAAACCAGGCCTTGAGCCATCTCGTGGCAATACGTTGCACTGCAGAATTGGTGTGGCGTGATGGCCACGTGCCCCAGCACTGGGCAGGCTGCCCCGGTGGTCTCCTCATCTGTGAATGGGTGTACTGGTGCCTGTGTCCTGAGGTGAAGGAGAGAACTTGCGGGTAACACACAGGGTTTGGCATGCAGCATGTGGTCAATAAATGTCACAAAAAAAAAGAAGGGGAAAAAAAAGAAGTTTTATTTGCTGTCTCTTAAATATTACTTCTTTTTTATTCAGACTATCAGTCTTTTAATTACCTGTCTTACTGTTTAAGCAATTACTAGCTAGGCAACAATTTTGCTTGTAGTAAGATGCTGTCATCTCTGTGAGCATTTGCCACTTTCAAGGCCTAATCCTTAAATATGTATAGGTAGGCACAGCCAGAAGGTAGAGTGCTTAGTTCTTCAGAAATTAAGGATCATATTTTCACCTTAAATTTTGACTTTGATCTTGACATCTTGACATGATCAACTTAGGCAATGATTTTTCCTTACCCAAACACACAAGGAAAAGGAACAAAGGGATAGAACACAGAAATCTCCGTGAATTCCTGAAAGCTGGGTTTCACATCTCCTGTAGTATTGCCATTTACTGTTAGTTTTTCCTGACCCAGTCAGACGTTTGAGGCCTCTAATTGGATCTATGCTAATTAATTATCATATCCAATCTGATCCCAGACCTGGTTTATGATCTTTTGATGGGGTCAGTCCAATTTACGCAGATAGAGGAAAATCCTCTTCCAGTGTTTTGTTGATCTTGAGGGGCCTGCAATTCAAAATACTCTTTATACCAAGGAGTCATATTTTGGGGTGAAGTTTCCTGAGCTCCTTCACTATGGTTTGTTTGAGCCCTCCAAATCTCATGTTGAAATTTAATCCCCAGTGTGGCAGTGTTGGGAGGTGGGGCCTCGTGGGAGGTGTTTGGGTCATGGGGGTAATCTCACTGTAATGAGTAAATTCTATTAGTTCCGCCAAGAGCTGGTTGTTAGAAAGAGCCTGGCACCTCACCCTGCTTCCTCCTCCCTCTCACCTGTGATCTCTGCACACACCTGCTCCCTTTTACCTTCCGCTGTGTAGGTGGAAGCAGCCTGCAGCCCTCACCAGATGCAATTTTGAACTTCTCCAGACATCAAAGAATCATGAGCCAAATAAACTTCTTTTCTTTATGAATTCCCCAGCCTCAGGTATTCTTTTACAGCCACACAAATGGACTGAGACAGATGTCTTCTTTATTCTATGAGATTTCTGATTCTGACTTTACTATTTTCCAAGTAGTCCCTCAGCTGTATCTATTCCAAGCATTGAAGTCTGTGTTTTAAGACTCACATTCTTCCATATCTAATATTATTACTGTTTTCTTAATGTTTTCATGATAATATATTTTTTCATATAACTTAGTATGATTATTAGGTTAATAGAAAAATTCTAGACCTTTCTATATTGACATTTCTGCTACCAATACCATTTGTAATACAGTATATTTTTTCTTATCTTTTATAATAGAGATTCTCTGCACATGTCTTGTTATTTTGTTTCATGAGGAGAAGTTGGCTTCTCTGTGGAGTAATGTGCATGAGAAAAGGCCAGGCATAGTGGTGGTCAGTCTCTATGAGATTAAGAAGTAGTAGCAGATGAGTTTTGGAGTCTGTCTCAGAGCAGGGAGCCAGCGCTCGTATTTTTTAGCATCTTTTCTTAGAGCACTCTTAGTTTTAGAAGGCTGGGAGATGGGGAAAAAATACCAAAAGAAACTCCGGGGCAGCAATCAGTAGGAAAGAAGAGAATAAAAGAGACAGTGGTGTTCCAATGGAAAAAAGTGTTTCAAGAAGGTAGTGCTAATCAAAACGAAGTAGAGCAATAACTAGACAGAGAAGTGGGATACCAAGATGTTTGGAAGTGTGGAGAAACTGAAGAATACGTTTGTGTGCCAAGATCAAAGTTATTCAGAATAACGAGTCAATTATGTTCAACTTCATTGATTAATAGTTTTATTTTAACTGGTAGTCATAATATATTCCTTATGAATTAAGACTGAAGATGTATTCTTTCTTTCTGGAAAAATTATCCACTTTTGTAACTTAAAAATGCACATTTCATAAAAAAGTAAATGTTAAGCAAGCTAAAAAAATCTATATAATTTTTCATTCCTTTTGACTATAAGGTGTTTTTATTAAGTATCCATACAAATTTTGTAAATACTAATACTTTCAAAATTCTTGTTTTAACACTGTTTCTGACTCCTATAGTTTATGACAAACTGAGTAATTCAAGAGGGCAAATCAGAAAATATGTCAGGGTTTATTGAATTGATATTTAGCTGTAATGCATGCTGATAGATGCCTGTTTCAACTATACTTTAGCATGCCATTAGGAAATAATTGCTTGTACATATTCATTGTTATAACTGTCATGTTATAACATCTGGTAGGAGCAATGTCAAAACAAAGATTCACTGTAAATACACTAATTTATTTTAGTAAGAATCTCATTGTTTGACCCCATAGTCATTCAATTTTACATGCCAGTTAAAAATACCAAATAACTATCTTTTTTTATAAATAAATAGTGACCGTGAATAATCTCGCCCTGTCTGCCCTTACCCCACAATCCAATGTTATGTTTGTATTTAAATCCTTAGGTTAGTGGGTGCAGCCTGTGGATCAGTGGGTGGTTTGCATGTCTTCACAATGTCTCTGAAGGCATATATTGACAAAAGCACTAAGGAATCAAGCATATTTCAAAGTAAATATAGTGTAGAGAACTTTAAGGGTAGCCTTGTTCATGGAACTGGGCACATAGTTGCTAACAAATAATAGATTACCACGTGTTGCTGTTGTCCTCTCAAAATCATTTGGGCAATTCCGAACAATCAATTCTGAACTGATGTGTGTTGCATATTTTTATTAGGAATAAGTGAGCAAATTTTACTAAACCAATTTCAGGCTATCAAATAACAGAAAATATGGCAAGTTTCGCTATCTGGTGAAGTTAAAATTTGCCTTTGGATTCAGAAAGACTTGAGTTCATAACTTGTTTTTAGCAACCATCAGCTGTATGATCTGAGGAAAATTATGTAACCTCTCTGAGCTTGTTTATCTCATAAAATATAGTTGTATACTTCAAAAACTTGTGGTGATTTATGAACAGTCAAGAAAAATAAAGAGTTTTAAAAGAGGGCATCTAGTACAGTCCCTGTCACTCAAGAAATGTTAGTGTTTTAAAAAGTCATTAATATATTACGTTTACATCTGATGGGTCGAATAAACTGAGACCAAGTAGAATTTGTAAATTTGTACTAATCATTTGTCATTATTTCTCTTCTTTCTCCTCCTCCTCCTTTTCCTCCTCCTTCTTTTTCCTTCTTTTTCTCCCCCTTTTCCTCTCTCTCTTTCTCTCTTACATTTGCAGAATTCTCTTCTTTTCCTTACGTCTAGTGGCTACATAACAAACAATCTCAAAATGTAGTGAATTCAATCATTTATTATTATCTCTCGTGTTTTCTGAATTCTGTGGGCTTCCTGGGTTCAGTTAATTAGTTCTTGCTTGTAATCCCTCAAGGTGTTGCAGTCTTATGTCTGCTGGGACTACAGGAGTCTTAAAGTCTGACTGGGCAGGATACCTAAAATGGCTCTCTCAGAAGTTCAACTGAGGTTGTCAACCAGAGTGTCCACACATGGCCTCCCATGTTTATCATGTGTGGTGGCTGGGTTTTAAGTGAGCAATTCAACAGTGAATGTCCCAAAAGACCCAAGTGAAAGATGTAAGGAATTTTTGACCTCACCTCCACCACATCCTGTTGGTCAAGTATATTTTTAACAGGCACTATGTCCGATTTTAATTATTGAAACTTACTTTTTAAAATTAATCTTATGGGGTTTTCCTAATTGTTTTCCATTGATTTATTTAAAAATTTTCTGAGATTTCAATAAATATTAAGGCCTGTCAGTACAATTAAAAGAAAAAAAGAATTAGTTACAGGGCCAACCAGATTTAAGAGCAAGATACTACAAAAAGGATAGATAAGTGTACAGAGTAGGTGGAATCTTTTAGATTGGTGGCCGTGTCTCTTTTACTGATTTGGGAGAAAATAGTACCAAGAAGCAGAACATGCCAAATACTTACTTATTTTCTTGGTGTAGCTTGCTGCTAGGGCATAGACGTTTGTCCTAGGATCAGCCAAACATATACAGCCACCCTGATCATGAAGGAAGTTGCTAAGTAAAGTCATTTCTGGAAGTAGCTTTAAGTGACAGAAAATGTCACTTAGTTTTCTATAGGCAGTAGCGCCTGCCTTAGCAGTGACATCAGCAGCCTGCATCAGTGACAGCGGCATGCTCCAAGGAAAAATTAGAAAGGTTAGGGCAGGGGTACAAGTTGTAGCATTTAGTCCTCAGCCTTGAACAGCAAACTGTGCTTGTTTGTGTCTTGGTATCAGATGTGATTCTGTCTTTATGTCCTCTGAGCCTCATCCCCTAGGTTCTTCAATGATTCTGTTTGCTACCAATTATCTTTTAATATACTCTTTTGTGTTCACTATAGCCAGGTTTAATTTTTATTGCTTATATCTAAGAATTCTGATTGATACAAAAAATTATTATTATTAGTGAGGTGTTTTTTTTTTCATATGAGGAAATTCCTATAGGTCTAATGCTAGACTATACAATCTGATCATATTGAACAATCTCTGCAGAGTCAAACATAAGTATTTACATTATTATAACATTTAAGTTCTTAGTATTATTATAGTTAAATTATTTTTACTTCATCTTTAATATATTTCCTTTTATTCAGGCTTGTGAAAGTAAATATCAAGCTCTATGAATGTGCTATCATGGTAAGTATACAGCTTAACCCTCTGGGTGCAAATATTTTAATAGAGAAAGAAACTTGAAAAATAAAAATAAGATGTTGTGCAAGCTATTTACAGGATGGTTAACTTCAGCTTTTTCTATTTTGCCTTCAAATGTTTTACTTTTATTTTTCATTGTTAAAAATATTTTAGAAGAATTCTAGGAAAAAAGCCTAAGGCAGAGCAAGTGCTAGGTAATGTTTTAATAGAGCTGAGTCATCTAACCTACCTGCTAAAAGCCAGAATGCTAAATATTTTTTTTTGTTATTCACAATGTTTATTTTTATTATATAGCAACTTAATTAAAAGTTGTATATTAATATCATCTCCAGCAATATTGCTAAAATATCTTACAAATTATAGTGATTTGAAGATTCTTTGGGCTTATAAATTTAGGCCTGCATGCATTAGAATGTTAAATATTTATGGGACTTGTGTTACCAGGAGCAAGGAGTGAGGGCATACCCTAGCCAATGGAATTATAATAAGCAATGAGATTATAATAAGTGAAGCAAAAGGAAGTGCTCTAGGAAAAATTCATCTTAAATATTTATGGCAATTGTTGTTTATACATCAGATTTTCTCACAGTACCAAAGATATTAAAATAAACATCATATAGCAGAGTACTGATAGCAAAGTCATATTACAACGTTAACTTTTGCTCTGACATTCAAAGAAAAATTGACAACAATGTAAAACCAATTTGAAAGACACACATAAATGCAAAATAAAAGGGGAAAAAGCTGTTAACAAATACCAGCTATTAATATAAGTCACCAGCAGGGTAGGGATAACTCTTGACTGCCACTCTGATGGTCTTTAAAAATGTATTTATGCTTATGTAAAATATTCATTTTAATGAATTTATTACCATTATATAGAAATATTTCAAATGAAAGGGCTAACATTAATAATCAATACAATATAGTTTTCCAAATATAACTGGCAAATCCCATAGGAATAATAGCAACTACAAAATAATTTAAAATGACTTTGTATATGCTTATAATGGGCCAGATGTTCTTTCAGTTAATTCTTAGAACAACCTCAATGTCTAAGTATTATTATTAATCTCCATCTTATTTATAAAGAAATTCAGACACAGGAAATTAAATAACTTACCAAGAATTACAGACACACAATGAATTTGTAGAGCCAAGATTTGAATCTGGATAGTCTGGCTCCAAAGTCAATCTCTTCAAGCCTCAATATCTTGTCTTTATAGAAATCACTACATGTGACACCTCTCCTAACAGGGTCTCCAACGTGTTTCGGAGGATTTATTGATTTGAGGTTATTTTTATTTTTATTCATCATTAAAAGTTACTCAATTATTTAAAATTCAAAGCACTACAGAATGCTTTAGTGATCGAAACAGGAATTCTCTGTAGGAAATGGGGCAAAAAGGGAATATTAAGAACAAAAGCTTTATTTTGAGTTGAAAATGTTGTGAATCAGTGGAATAATGTTTATAATTGTATATGTGTACTTGAGATTCTCTGATTATGAAACAATAATAATATTTGTTATGGAAATTCAAGTGGGCTCTTCAATATAAGAGTGCGGTCCCAAAAGCTTTGCTATTTATGACACATTCTCTCATAGAGAAATTTTACATTTTTTTTTTTACAAAAAACAAAAACAATAAAATGTGAGTATTTAGGAGCAGCCATTTTGCTCCAAACATTTTGGCATTAGCATTTTCCAGTTTATTTGCCCAGTGTACACAATTTATCTGAAACACAAAATGAGAAATTCTATTGTTGTGGCATAAAGCAAATTATAATTATTTTGTCTTTCAACTCAGAAAACATCTCTCTGGTCATAAAACATTCACAAAAGTATTTAAATTAAGATTTAGATCAAATAAAATGTCAATTCCTTTTTCTTTTAAATTTACTCATTTTCTTTAAAATGGGAAAAAAATCTTCTTCAGCTTTCAAAACGATTTTTACTTTGATGGTTTCATGGCCCCTCTCCAGTTGCTCTGGAATTTACTGCTGATGTCCAGTTCAATTTTCTCTTGGGAATAGACTGTAAATATTTGAAAGTGCTACTAATGCTACTGCAACATATTAAAGTGCCAGTTTACCTAGTTACGAATTACATAGTTTCAAGATCATTTGCATAGAAATTTCATCTTGATTTTAAATGAAATTTGCCGTATTCATTCAGCCATTTAAACTTGTATTGACTGACTATTTTATATTCTAGGGGCAGGTGATATGAGAATGAACAAACAGACAAAGTTAATGCTTGCTCCAGTAGAATCGTATTCTAGAAAAGGGAGACAAAAATGCACAATAAAATAAATATAATGATAATTAAATAGATGTATATTTACATAAAAATATGTTGAGGAATTAACTAATCAGGCAATGTGGAATGATGGCATGGTGATACTATTTTCATATGTGCAATTACAGGAACCCTTTCTAACATGATGACATTTAAGCAGATCTAAATGGAAGGAGGACCTGGCCCTCTGGCAAGCCAGTAAGTAGGGGACAGGAGGAGTAAAGTTCTGTGATGGGAGAAGCTTAGTTTGTCCACAAACAAGGCAGAGGCATGGGTGGCTGAGGAGCATGAGTTGAGGGAGGTGTTGTAAAAGATAAGCAGAGTGATTTGAAATTTCTATGACTTTCATATAACTATAATGAAAACCAACGCTTCCAGTGACAGTTAAGAGGCTAACTTTGCAGTAATGAAATCTCTAAATTGAGAATTGATATCTCTTCCCATCAAAAGACACATAAAGCACCACAAATATCTCGCTATAAGAACATTGAGATATGATATATGGACATGATAATTAAAGTATGACAGGGAACAAAATGACCAAATGATAATAGATGGGTGCTTTTGATGACTATGTAGTTTTCAGACAGATGGGATGAGTGAATATTCCAATATGACCTCATTCCAGTACCACAGTATGTTATTAACTAGTCACCACGCCTTCATTTCCCTTAAAGGCCACCTTGTACTTACCAATTCATCTTTTAAAGTTTACTTCCAGTAACATCTTTCATTTGCAGAATATATGGATAGAGGTTAAGATTTAAGCACTGGTAAATGCAAACATATTTTTATAAAATATCACATTAATATTAGGATACATGAAAATAACAATAATAAACCTTTAATATAGTTGAAACACACTTTTAAATATTCTAGTAGGAATGACATCATTTTATTTGTATAACAATCCTATGAAAATAGTGTTCAAAGACTGTTTTCATACCCATTTTACAGATGAAAACGAGGCAAAGATTTTTATTTTCCAAGGCAACCCAACCGGTGAGTAATCAAGTTGGAATCTGAACCTAAGTTAACTGGCTCCAGAATCCGTAGCTTAACTGCTATGCAAAGTAAAGCTAGGTAAAAACAAGACAAACAAAATAAGTGAAATGCAAAATAACCAAATATCATAACTAATTAAAATGTTCACTTATAGTTTTGCTCACCTAACATTCAACTATTTCATTTCTCTCATGTTCACTTTCTATCATGCTAATGAATATACATGTTTTTAATAATTATAGGGGGCGGGGAGAAAAAATAATTCTAACTGGAGTGCTCTACAATTTCTATTCTATTTCAAAACTTATTAAAAAGGTCATTGTTGAAATGATTTTCAAAATCTTTATTTTAATAGCTTTATAATATCACATTGAAAGAATATGCCACTCTTTTGCAATGCTGGAAAAATCATCATTTGGGAGGATTCCAGCATTGCAAAAGTCTTTTTTTTTTTTGGCATAAAGATATATTTACTTTTTAGGAACATCACCTTGAGAAGTGATTTCGGAAAATGAAAATGGAGTGTTTAAATATACAAACACATATAAGGCTCTTGATACATGTGCTGTTTAGAAAGTATTTTATTTGCCTGGTATCTGTTGTTTGCAAATCCAGATGATAATCAGTAGCTGTATCTTCTCTAATCATTCCAATAATATATTCTGCATGCTAAGGCTCATTCCCAGAAGCTGGGCCAGTCCATGAATATTTTGCCACAGGAAAATAATACAATAAAGGTGGTAACATCTGAAGTCAACATTTAGGAGTGAGAAAACTATTAAGCTTTGGAGGAGAGGAGTGAACACTACTCCAAACTAAAAATTTGGAATCTCTCTTCTTATTGTTCTCATTTTAGAAAAAAATTGTACACTATTTATTATTAGATTGGATACCCTCTCTGTTTCCAAGACAGCTAGATAAAAATTTAAAGAACAATGCAATTCAGTAATCACAGTATTTTAAAGGACATTATTTTTCTAGGAAGGATCAACATGACAACTAACTGGGATGACTTTACTTGTTGCCAGAATCACTGTGTATCGATCAGACTAAATATAATGGTCTGAACATTCTAGCATAAATGTGACAAAATGTGTGCCTTTCCAGAATGTCTAAGGAAGTTATTGGTCTTCCCACCATTTTTAATATTTAATGCTAGTGAGTAATGTTGACTGATTTTTCATGAAATATTATCATATGTGTTTAAAAATTAAGAGTGGTGCCATCAGGAAACTTCAAGGAAATATATAAGCTAATGTTTTTATTTTTTCCATAAATATTTCACGTATTCACATTCACATCTTTACTTATCTCAAATCAAAACCTATGGAAAGGTCTTCATTAAGGCATTCTGAAAAATTTACTGAGAGAAAGCAAAAAAAAAAATGATTAATAGATAGCAGTCATGTAATACTTTGGAACTATTGGTCTTGTCGTTAAAAAATAAACAAACATTTCATGGCAAGGTGGTCTTCATTAATGTAACAGCTGTCTCTATGTGCAAGAATCTGCAATAGAGAGCAAAGTAATAGTAATCTTTGAATAGTTAATAAAATCTTTTCTCCATATGTTTTTACACATAAGGGTGAAATTAGCTTCTTAACTTGTTTATCTCACAATTTTATAGTCCACCTCCATAAAGGCAAAAGGATATATTTAAGATTTTATAAGCAAAAATATGAACTTTAAATCCACAGTTGCTAATTTCTTTGGAGAAGAGCCACTGACCTATCATGTTTGGATATTAAAAGCAGAAGTGATTTTGAGTGGGAAAATAAAACACATGATTAATGTTTAAAGGTCTTGTAAGTAATAGAAAAATGTATGACTTTGACATAAACCACAAGCACAAATTATAGGTTTCATTCATAAGATACCTTCTTGCAAATTATAATGAAAAACCTGGATGAACTATATAGAAACCTTACACAAGGAAGATTTTATCATAGAAATAATGCCAGAGGAACAGATAAAAATATTGTCCAGAAAAAAAGCCTTTATTCCCTCTGTACCTTTTAGTATTCATAATGCATTCACATATTTTCCAATGTAGAGCTTTGGCTACATGTAGAACTTTGCCGTCAAACTATTAAAGGCAATATATTAATAAAAATTACAATATGAGAGGTCCAGCTTTTTTGAGAGCTTACTTAAATAGACATAGTTCTAAATGCTTATTTGTTTTTATTAGTAATTTAAAATGTTTGCTCATTTAAGGTACCTATTATTGTGTTGTTTGCATATTGAGGCTGAAACCACTTCTAAATATTGAATTTTCTAACATAAAATGCACAAAATGGGTATTTTAATTGGGAATTTTTATTCTAAACTTTTCATTTATGCAACTATGGTGCTAAGTACATTGCTAAGAATAAGAAGAAAAGAAAGATGGAATAAAGTGGACTGGGCAAATAAAGTTGGAACTTTTAATAAAGACAGTATTTATTGATTCAGAATGGGAGCAGCCTGAGGCTGTCTAAGATGAATCAGACATTTCTGTCATACAATTTAATTTTTTTACAAAAGTTCAAGGCTATTAAAAAACTGTAACAATTTGAAGAAATAATTCTCCACGGTTTTCTCTAAAACCGTCCAGTTTATTTTACATAATTTATAATACAATGCTACTGAAGCTTGAGTGTATAATACTTGAGATAAAAGAATAGACAGCCAAACTAAACAAATAAACTTAGCAGAAGAAAAGTTAAACAAGAATATCTTCAAGCCCATCCCTGTGACTTCTATAAAATATACAAATAAGCCATCATATGGCTAATGAAAAAAATTAACCATTGAGACACTTAAAAATTGTTAGGGGCTTAAACACAGAATCTGTCGGATCCAAAATATAAAGTCGGAACCTTTCAAATCCCGAATTATCATCTTTTCTGAGAAAATGAGCGGCCTTAAAATAGGAGTTATGAATAAAAGACCTATGTTTTTATTTAAAGAATATGGTGAAAGAATGAACTGTTTTGTAAATTATAATTATATTTTACACTTAATATTTAGAAAATTATTTAATTATTGAAGATATTTAATTTTCTAAAAACTGAAAATGTAATTTTAAAATCATGAATTTTATAAACTAACTTCAAAGACTAAGTGAAACAAAAAAGGAGTCAATTTGTTTGCTTTTCTTTTCAAAGGTAGGGGAGAAAATTCAAATAACAAATATTTAACATTTTTGTTTGAAATACTATGGTAAGCCAACATTTATATATGAAATATTATACAGCAAATTTGTCTATATAAGAACCAACAACACAGTACAAAAAAATAAATGTCAAAATAGTTACTGCAGTGGTTTATCAATTGGGGCAGAGATCATCCTGTAAATTTTTGAGTAGATTAATAGATATTAATCTATTAACAGAAGAAAAGGATTGACTAACCCTTCATTGTCATGTAATGTACTATTTAATTGAATGTGACCATATCCCTATAATGCTGAAAGTGTCTAAAAGGTCAAGGATTCATTAACCAGAGAATAGTATTTATTTTTGAATTTAAAATATCATGTAAAAGGGCCTGAATTCACCAAATTCAGCCCCGATTAGTGAGTTAAACAGATATAGTCATTCTTAAAAATCAACAATGCTTGGAATCAATGTCCTAGAAAGGTACGGATCTTCAAGTCAAAGTTAAATTACTTGGCGAGTACCGGAAATGCAATGATAAGAATAGACAATATCTGCTCTCCCTTTTGTCCTAACTTTACAAAAAAGAAGTTGGATCTCAATGCCTCCTCCATCCAATATATCTCCATGTCTGTCATCAATGACTTCTTTGTTGCTAGATCTTGAGTCCCTAGCTCAGACAATCATCTCTATTTGCTTCCTACCCCAGATCCCTCTATCTGGTCTTTCTTTGCTACAGTTTATTGATGTTATAGTAGAATGACCTTTCAAAACCATCAATCCAGATAATAAGCTCCATGAGGGAGAGGCCCCCTGACAGTGATGAATTCTACTGCTGTCTGTAGCTTCTCATCCATGTGCCAGCACCTGGCACATCATACACAAAGCAAGCTTTCCATGAATATTGTTGAATAAGTGAATGAACAGATAAAAAAAACTTACTTATTATATTCCCTTCAGTGCCACCACATAAATTTCAACTTTATTAATGTGACCTAGAATGCATTGCAGGCACAAATCTCATCCTTTTGTAATCTTTCTCTCCATGTCCTCCTTTCCATTCCAATGTAATCTGTTATCCAAGAACAGTACACTTCTTTCAGTTCCTCAAAAAAAAAAAAAAAAGAAGAAGAAGAAGAAAAGAAAAGGAAAAAAGCAAGCTTTCCCTTTTTCTTTCAGTCTGGAATGGTCAGATACTTTTGCTTTCTTCATTCCTCTAAACTTCCCTCCTTAAGGCTAACACTTACTCATCTTATAGTGTCAGCTTTCCATCAGCATATCTCCCCAAATCCTTCTCACAAAGCTCCCAAAATATAGAGGACAAATCTCTCATGTTTAATTTAGCCTAGAGACCAATGCTAAGCACACAGTGTACTCGCAATAAATATATGTTGAAAGAGAGAGAGAAAGAAGAAGGAAGGAAGGAAGGGAAAGAAAGAAAGAAGAAAACAAAAGGAAAGGAAAGAAAGGGAGAGAGAAAGGGAGAGAAATGTCAGTTAACTGATAATGGGTCAATTGAAGGTTAAGTTCTTTCATAGATCAAAGTCACTTTTGCACGTTTTGCTAATTTGACTCTTGCCCTTGTGATTCACTCAACCTAATCCTTCTAACAAAGTTTCCGAGATAAAATTGTCATCTAGGAAAATGACGATCGTATCTTGCTCATATTCAGTAAAGCTCTGTTGCAAACACTGTGCAAATATTCAAATATGGATGTGCATTCGTATATATTAATAATAATTATGTATTCATTTAATCAACAAAAGCATCACTGATTGACAATGTGACAGAATGGAACACTCATGGAACTTTAGTTATGCAGCCACCTGTGTTGAAACCTTAGACTTACCGATTCAAGTTTTCTGACCTTGAGTGAGTTATCAAATATCTCTGAGGCTCACTTTCTTCACATAGAAAATAGAAATAAAAGCACTTTGCAGTGTCTGAGAGGAATGTACTGTGCAGGAAAGGGTGGAAGTATTAAAAAAATGAGTATTATTATTTCAAAGTCCTGTGTTAAAATCTATGTCATAGAATGTTTTTATTTTAGTGGAAAGAATTATTAACAAATAAACAAAAGTACCACTCAAGAATATCATAGTAGATATCTTTATAAGCCTGTTGTTTTCCTATTTAAGAAGATAATTAAAACTTGACCATGGCTAATTACCTTAGAGATAGGTTTCCTGCCTCTATTGCAAATTAATTTGTGTCACATAAAGTGCACTAAAACATGCATTAAATTAAGTATCTAGTGTCTGGTAATCAATTCATTTAAGAAAATTAAAAACTTGTAAGTATGTCATTGATCCTTTTTATAATTTTAATAAAATTTTATCAGAGATTATGGTAAATTTTGAGATAGATTCTCCAAGTTTTAACTCTTAATCTTTTACTTTTATGAAACTGAATTTACAGTTAAACATCAACAGTGAGTGTATAGGATTAAACAGTTTCACACTATTCATAGCAATTAGCTTAGCAGGTTAATTGGAATTATTTCTGAAGTGCTTCTTATGTTCCAGGCCCAATTCTAGGCACTAAGGATATACTAGTAAACTAAATGGGGAAAAATCCCTGCTCACATAACAGCTTAAGACAGCACCCACTTATTGTCTCAGTTCTGTAGGTCAGAGGTCTGACTGACTGGTTTTGCCTGGGTCCTCTGTTTAGGTTCTCAGAAGGATGAAACCAAGATGCTGGCAGGGCTAGGCTCTTATCTGGAGTCTCTCAAAAGGAATCTGCTTCCCAGATCATCTGGGAATTAATAGTTTGGAGAATTCATGTCCTTGCAGTTGTAGGACTGAGGTCTTTTCCTGGGTGACTGTCAGCTAAAGGTCTTTCTCAAACTTGTGCTTGCTCCTGCATGGGACACATCCCATGTCCAATGCCAGCAACGGCACATCAAATTCTTCTCATGTTTCTCATATCTCTGACAATCCTTTCTGCTACCAGCCAGAGGCAACTCTGTTTTTTTTGTTTGTTTGTTTGTTTGTTTGTTTTCTGAGACAGAGTCTCACTCTCTTGCCTGGGGCGAGTGCCGTGGCGTCAGCCTAGCTCACAGCAACCTCAAACTCCTGGGCTCAAGCAATCCTACTGTCTCAGCCTCCCAAGTAGCTGGGACTACAGGCATGTGCCACCATGCCCGGCTAATTTTTTCTCTATGTATTTTTTCAGCCGTCCAATTAATTTCTTTCTATTTTTTGGTAGAGACGGGGTCTCGCTCTTGCTCAGGCTGGTCTCGAACTCCTGAGCTCAGAACAATCCGCCCGCCTCGGCCTCCCAGAGTGCTAGGATTATAGGCGTGAGCCACCGCGACCGGCCAGAAACTCTGTTTTTAAAAGGCTCATCTGACTAAGTCAGTTCCACTCGGATGGATAATCTCTGTTACCTTAAGGTTAGCTAACTTGGGACTCTTATTACACCTGCAAAATCCCTTTGCAGTAGTCTCTAGATGAGTGTTTGATTGAGTACCCAGCAGACAGAAATCTTGGGAGAAGGGCGTCTTAGACTTCTGCCTACAGCAATAGACAGACACCAATACTTAATGAAATAAATGAAATATATATTATATCAGATGATAATAAGAGCTATGAAAAAAATAAAGCCAGTAGGATATAAGAAATGCTCACGTGGAGGTGACAGACTAAAAGGAACATTGAGAATCGCCCTGAAATTTAAAGTAGAAGGAGGGACAAACCTTGGCAGGATCATTTCCTGTTGGGTCTCTCCACTCTCAACTCCTATCAATGGATATTGGTAGACCAAGGTGGGGAAGAGCATCTTATAAAAAATATAGACTAAAAGAAACCAATTTAAGAAAAATATTAATGGGAGCTGTACTCATCCATCTTCAAGTGCATCTTCTTCCCACCAGCCTGAATGTGGTTAAAATTCCAATGCATATTCTTATACTGAGCCTTGAAACAGAAACCGTATTTCAAAACTGTGGTAGGTCTCACAAAACAGGTAAATTGTACCAAAGCACGACATGCAAGACAAACTACCTAAGCCCAAACCCTTTAACACCAGTTTATTCAAACTCTATGTTCCAAGGGAAAACACAAACCAACTGACCTAAGAGTGATTCCACAGAGACACATATATTTTAATGATAGCACAACTCATCTAGCAGTTTCTTATTCTACAAAATCAGATCAACTCCTGTAAAGACTATCTCATGACTAATTCCAGTACCCAAAATGCTATAAATAACCTTTCCTGACTGTCCATGTTGAGAATCTTCATGTTTCCCCATGGTTTGCATTTTCCTTTCCTACAGTAAGCTAATAAACCTAACACCAGAGTGTCTCTGATGGTCTTATGCTGGTGAAGCTCAACAAGCAGAATCTCCAGCAAGATTTGTCAAGTTCCTTACTGACACTGATGGGAACCCTAATTCCATCACGGTGTGCACAGCTGAGACACCTGGAGTCTCCCTGCTCAAGGCCACTCTGCCCATGACTATGAAGTAAGTTTTATGCTGAGTCTGAGTTCCAATTATTTCAGAGTCCTCAGTATTAGGTTTTCTTCCTCATCATGAGAAAAGAATGCCCCACACTTCTTGGTCACTTGGTTAAATTTATACATATATTCCTTTGTGAGGATGTCCCAAAGTATTCCTTTGCCAGTAAATATTCTCTGCCTATTTTACATAAGGCTTTATGTTTCTAAAAAGTTTCAGCAAATATTTTGTGTAAAGATCCAGATAGCAAATATTTTAGACTCTGTGGACCAGATGGTGTCTGCTGCCACTGCTCAACTCTATTGTATCATGAAAGCATCTCGTCCATAGACAATATGTAAATTAATGAATGAAACTGTGTTCCAATAAAACTTTATTTACACAAATGAGTGTTTATCTGGATTTAGTCTCCTGGTTGTAGTGTGCTGACACTTGGTTTATAAAATGAAATTCAAAGAGCAAGAGACAGATAAAGGGTAGGTAGGTAAATTGGCCTCCAAGCTGGAGCAGAAGTGGTTTCAAAATGTCATGTCATACCAGTGTCCTTTGGACAAATTTTATGTCAGTTCCTTTTCAAAACCTTACAAAGAATCTGGGTGTGGTGTTGCACACCTGTAGTCCTAGCTACTTGGGAGGCTGAGGCAGGAGGGTCACCTGAGCCCAGGAGTTTGAAGTTTCAGTAAGCTATGACTATGCCACTGCACTCCAGCCTGTGTGACACAGTGAGACCCTGTCTCAAAAAACAAACAAACAAACAAACAAACCCTTATAATGACATTTCTCAGTATTATTTTTGTGTTCCTGTGAAACATTTTGTTTAATTCCTTCTACCAGAAGGAATTTCACTAAGGGCAATTTGGAATTGCAGTGACATTTAGAGAAACTTTTGATATGAACAAGATTGTTCATTTGAAAGGCTCCATAAAATAAGCATTTAATGAATTAAATTAAAAGGTCTCTTAAAATTTACCGAAACTTGTGTTTTAATTGACGTATGAGTATTTATATAAATTTAAAATAAAATTCAAGACTTTTTTTTAAATGTTTAACTCTCAATGTTTTACATGATTTGAATCTTCCAAGGATCCCAGCTCTCCCTCACTCCACCCCAAGTAGCTCTGAATTTAAACTAAAAATGTTTTAAAATTCAGTGAGTTAGGAGAGGCAGCAGAGCAAGATGGCTGATTAGAAACATCCAGCAACCATCCCTCTGCACAAACATCAAATTCAGCAACTAACCATGCAAACAAGCACCTTTAGAAGAACCAAAAATCAGATGAGCAATCATACTACCTGGTTTTAACATTATATCAAGGAAAGATGCACAGAAGACGGCAGAAAAGACAATCATACATTGCCCGTGCCACCCCTTTCCCATCCCTTAGCAGTGGAGAGTAAAGCTGTGTGCCCAGGGGAGGGAGAGTGAAGCGATTGTGGGACTTTGCATTAAAACTCAGGGCAGCCCTGGCACAGGGCGGAATTCTGCCAGTGCCCACAGAGGGAGCATTTATTAATAGACGAGCACAGACAGAGGAAACTCCTCCATCGTGGAACCAGAGTTCCAGAAAGCCTCATCACCAGATGACAAAAAAAGCCTGTGGTCTGGACTAAATTTATAAAGCAGTCAGGCCACAAAGGCTGTAGTCCTTGGGCAATCCCTGCAGCTGTGGTGGCTCCGAGCCAGGGTATCTGGATGCATATGACCCAGTCTAACACCAGTGGCAGCAGCCAAGCTAGTGCCTGACTCACCCCTCTGCCAACTCCAGGAAGTTCAACTCAGGAAGAGTCTTCTTCCACTTGGGGAAAGGAAAAGGAAGAGTTCAGAGGATTTTGTTTTGCAACTTGAGTACCAGCTTAGGCACAATAAAACAAAGTATCAAGTAGACTCCTGAAGCCCCCGAGTACAGGACTTAGTTCCTGGGTGGCGTTTCTGGACCCACTGTGGGCAGAAGGAAACATGCTTTCCTGAAGGGAAGGACCCAGTCCTGGTAGGATTCACCATCTTCTGACTGAAGAGTCCTTGGACTTTCAATAAACATCAGAGGTAGCCAGGCAACAATAACCATGGGTTTTGGGAGAGACTGGGCTGACTTTTGAGTGTGACCTGGTTCAAGAGGCCACAAGGAAATGCCCATATCACTCTTCCCTCAAATCCAGTAGCCCAGCACAAAGTTAGGGAAGAGAGTGAGAGACTTTGTCTGGTAATCCAGGGAATTCTCACATATAATACCTTACCCAGGTCCACCAAGGTGGTACCACTGAGAGTCTGCAAGAGTCTCAGCAATACTGGGCTTAGGGCAACCCCAGTGCTGATATGGCTGCAGTGACCAAAGACAGATTACAACACTCAATTCCCTTTAAATATATGGAAAACCTTCTCCAGAAAAATGGGATCAAACAAGCCCAGACTGTGAAGATTAAAACAAATACCTAATGCCAAGACACTGACGAACTTGGACGAGCATCAGGAACATCCAGGAAAACAGGATGTCACTAAACAAACTAAATAAGGTACCAGTGACCACTCCTGGAGTGATGGAGATAGGCGACCTTTCAGAAAATTCAAAATAGCTGTTGTAATGAAGCTCAATGATCTGTAAGACAGTACAGAGAAGGAATTCAGAAACATATTGGAGAAATTTAAAAAAGAGATTGAAATAATAAAAAAAAAATAAGCAGACATTCTAGAGCTTAAGAATTCAATTGAAAACTGACAGTTGACAGATTGACAACTTAGAAATGCATTAGCAGAATGTCTCTTAACAGCAGAATTGACCAAGCAGAAGAAAGAATTAGTGAGCTTGTAGACAGGCTATTTGAAAATACATAGAAGAGAAAAAAGAAAAAAGAATGAAGCTTGCCTATGAGATCTAGAAAATAGACTGAAAAGAACAAATCTAAGAGTTATAGGCCTTAAAGAGGAGATAGAGAGAGAGAGAGACTTTGGTAGAAAGTTCATTCAAAGAACTAACAGAGAATTTTCCAAACCTAGACAAAGATATCAATATTCAGGTACAAGAATGTCATAGAACACCAAGTAGATTTAGCCAAACAAGGCTACCTCAAGGCATTTAATAAACATGTCCTCAAATGTCATGGATACAGAAAAGGTACTAAGGGAAACAAGAAAAAAGAAAAAAAAATGACATATAAAGGAACTCCAATACGTCTGACAGCACTCTTCTCAATGGAAATCTTACAGGCCAGACTAAGGAAAAAAGAGAGGAGAACCAAGTAAATAAAATCAGAGATGAAAAAGGAGATATTATAACTGATACTGCAGAAATCCAAAGAATCATTAGAGATTACTTTGAGCAACTACATGCCAATAAATTGGAAAACCTACAAGAAATGGATAAATTCCTATACACGTACAACCTACCAAGATTGAACTAGAAAGAAATCCAAAACCCGAATAAACCAATACAAAGGTTTATAATTTTTGTAAGAATATAAGTTCACTTAGTATTCCTGAAGAACAGGAAAGAAAGAGGGCTCTTTTTAAAATGTAATATTACTAATATTGGTTATAAAACAACTCTTTATGTTGTTTTCCTAATTTTATCACAAAGCAAATAATATTCTACTTTGTATAAGACTAAGAATTATTTTATCATGATTTGGACTCTAAATTTCATATATTGATTTTATGTATAAAGCAAATTATATTGTTCCCAGAGCATGTTTGTAAACAATAAAATATTGTGTTTATCTAAAAGAAATTATAATAAAGGGTGTCTTTTAATGGGGTTCATTCTTATAAAATTCTTATCTTGTTCAATTCAAAAGGATAAAGGGAATTATGTTAATTTAAGTAATGATTGCAAGATTCTTACAAGACCTTAAACTAAAATTGATTGATAAATTACATGCATGGACAATATAATCTGTGCTCTTATGTCCTTCAGCTAAAAGGGACACATGAATATGTTCAGGTCACCTTACATATGTATTGATTTAGAAAAAGATGTAAAAAAATGTGTGTGAAGATAGCATGTGTGAATACAGGGTAATGGATATTTATTGTTTAGGAAAAAAAGAAAAATGAAAGGGAATTTTTTTAAAGTAGGAAGCATCCCCTTGCACCAAAATAAAAGTAAAATCATGAAAAAAAATACTTTAGAATGTATAGTAAATGTCAAAGATATGAAGGATATGAATTTTGTGTTCTTGAGTTTATAATAACTGCAAATAATGAGTTAGAAGCAATGAAATATATTTAAAAATTGACAAATTTTGCTAAATGTGATTGGTTTATTTATAAAGAAAAAAAAGGCTTGTGACTCCTTTACACAAATTGTTAAATATGTATGATATGCACAAAAACATGCAATAAAACTAGAATTTGAGTTTTCTGTCTGTTAAATACTAGAGTTATTCTGTGCCCAAGTAAGAGTTCCCTTTATCACAAATATGTTTTTAACTCTTTGTGCTTTTTGATATATTTGTAAACTACCTTTGAAAAATTTTATTTGCTTTTGGAAAAAATTATAGGCTCCAAATATCCTTATCACTTACTGTGGGATGTACATGTGCATGCATTAGTTTGTATGTGTTTTATTGAAAGATTATATGTAATTACTTCCTGCATATTGGGTATTATAAGTTTTGTTTGGATACTTGCTACTTTTGTTTGTATCTTTATCTTCTGACAAATTTTTCCATTTTTGCCTTTCTTAAGTTTAGGTCTCAAATTCAGAAATATCAAACTCTTATCTTTTATGCCTAAAATAGCTATGTGTTTCCTTAACAAACCTGACAAATCAAAAAGCATTTTAATCTCTTATTTTTTAATCACCTGCTACTTGTCAATGGTTTGCAAAACTGGACAACTTACATGTTTTGAGTGAGCTAATAAAACAACATGAAGACACTGAGAGGATGAAACAGATTTTCATGTATTCTTTTGCTCAGCTTATATTTCTTTAGGCACTGCATTAAAAGCAGGAAGACAGAATGACACTTCCACCACCAAAGGGCTCAGTTTAGCAATGAACAGGGTCATTGAGAGTGAATATGTTTGTCGGCAGGAGTTCTTGTCCATTTCTGCTATTTTGAGGTAGGGAGTAAATAATGGTGCATATAAATTAGTTTCTCCCTGGAAAAAAGTTGCAAGTTAGTTGTATTACGGAAAGCAACCTAAAGGGGCTCAATGAAGGAAAACCCACAAGGCACTGTAAAGCATGACCTGAGTCATAAAAGGAAACTATGTTCAATATAAAGAGAAATACAAATTGTGACTGAATTACATTCAGTTTAACTGTTTAAGTGTCAACTTTTCATTCTAATCTTTGACTTTTAGAAATCTTTACTTTGCTACTTATTAAGTGTAGAATAAGAACTGAGTATACATTATGTATTTAAGAGGTCGTAAAATGGAAGGTAATTAAAACAACCAAAAACTATAAAATGACTGAAACAATGAGAACTTTAATGCAAGAAAATTAAAGTATTCATATTCTAAAATCTTTTTTGTTTAATTATGATCAGAAGAAAAACATTATTTTCATTTACAGATGTCCAAACTATAACAAAATAGGGTAAAGTGACAACACACAGAAAAAAAAATCATTCAACCCTATTAACTTTATTCAAGTTTCATTCTTCATAAGCAGTTCCTCATAAGCAGTTCTGACTACCTAAGTCTAGTGACTTCATAAATAATGGCAATCAATAGTGATGTCTTTTGAAATTAAGAGAATGAGGATTTCTTAATCTTTTATTTATTCTAAAATAATGAAAATCTACTTTCATGAAATATAATTTCTGTCTACACATGAAAATAAAGAGTGAATATGACTAGAATCCAGGCATACAAATGAACAAGCATGCCATAACAGAATTTTTAAGGTTTAGTTTATGGATGTAATAACCTTATAAATTGATTATTAGAGGCCAAGACGAGCTTGAAATGCAGCTTGAAAATATGAGAACAAAATCTCAACTTGTTTGGTATAAACGTTATTATAACAACACATTTTGAATGATGAGCATACACGATAACCACTACAGAAGAGAAACAAACCAGAATATAAATGAAAAGGAGCATAAATAAAACGGAAAGTAACCCTGTAGGAAAACCCACTGACAGGAAGCTATAAAGATAGATTGGTTAACGAGAAAAGCTTTATGAACATTAAATTGGAGGTAACAAGTTTATTAATGTTGAATAAAAATGATGTAAAAAGGATAATATACATAATAAGAAAAAAGAAACAGAAATATATATATAAGAAGACTCCTCGAATGTAGGCATTACATTCTGTCTGTCTCTCTCTCTCTCTGTCTCTCTCTCTCTCTCTCTCTCTCTCTCACACACACACACACACACACACACACACACACACACAGGCAAATCAAGAAAGGGTGATTACGGAATGATCATTAAGAGGAAGATTCTCCCTGTGATTTACAAAGACCTCTAATGATAGTTTATTAAATTCCTTATCTAAAGCTGCTAGAAGAGTGACCTGACAGTTATATTAATTTGTCTCTCTTCCAATGAGGCTTCAGTATTTCAGGTAAATTTTGGTGATTTTTAAGAAAAAAGTCGAATGGAAGCAAAGATATCTTAAACGATTTTAACAAACAGATTAATTTGATTCACATGCATATAATATGAGAGAAAAAATTAAAATAAGAAAATAGAGAATTTTTTTAACATTTGAGAGATAGAAGGAATATTGAATTACATTTCTCTGTAAAGATATTTGACACACAGGATGTAAGTGCTTCTTTTTATCATGATTCAAGAGAAACTATGGTAGATGATGGAAAATAGAATGCCGAGCAGAATGTGAATTTGAGAAAAACAGTATTAAAGTAGAGAGAATATCAGCTTAAGGTTTTGAAGAGTAGGAATCCCACCTCTGCGATTTACTTATTGAGACACCCAGGCTTAATTGCTACTCTGCTCTAAACTTTTATTTCTTTCTCTTTAAAATATGGCTAATACTAAAGACATAAGATGTGATGAGGATTAAACTAGGCAATTTTTATTTTTTGCTTATTTTCTTGTCCTCTGATTTTATAATACAATTGATCTCTCTTGAATTTACAGTTCTCACTGAATAACATTTGTTCTATTCACTTATAAACCATGGGCACTTCACACATTAAAAATTAGTAAAGGCCTTGGAAATTTGGACCAGTTGTTTGTGATGCATTATTCAAAATGATGAGGGAAACAACATTTTATAATGAAATTTCAAGATTATAGTATTACTTATCCTAATATGCAAGGAGGTCAATTCTATAAAATAGAAAATATTGAGGTCTAGTAAAACACTGAAATATATAAAAGAATGAGGACAGTGGTATACTGGTAAACATTCAGCAGCTGACTCCCTATTGAACCTTGGATTTATATAGCTTTTGTCAATCTGTGTAGTGTAGTATTCTTCCATCCCATGGCCCATTCCAGTGCACCAGTGTGACATGACTTTGGAAACAGATGTGCAGCAATATACCATTATATAGTATTTCCACCATGCAAGTACAAAAAGATGCCAATGAACTTAAAAACATAGGTAATAGTAAAAATGTGGTAAAATAATTAGAAAGTAATGATTTTTATGCTTTCATTATGTATAATTTTAACATCATTTGTTTAATTGTAAATTTATATAATTTAATTTTTAATAATGTCTTTTATACAACGAACTCATATTTTTAAAGTTTTACAATTGGCTCTTGCCAGCCAGTATGATCCGTATGAACTTGCTCCAAAATAGATCAAGTAAGAGCCACAATATATTACAGGAAGAGGATGCCATAATAACCTAACCAACTACAGTGATGCTATAGCTTGTTCACCAACTCTAATGGTCTTCCTGTCACACAGGTCAATAAATTCTAACATGAACTGGAAGATGGTAGCATACAACTATTCAAGGATGCAGGTCAAGTCTAAAAAAGATGTAGTATTCTACAGACAGCATGACAGAAGCAGACAGAGGAATTCTGATCCCTCCTTCCCAGACTTCAATTTTCCCAGGTAGTTTTGTAAATACTAACTTCAATATCTAAGGCTTCTTCTTATTTAGAAAATAGTCTGGCTAACCACCTGAATTTTTGAATGAGCTCTGAGTGATAGGTTTCTAGGTTTTTTTGCCTAGAATTTCAAAAGACAGAATCTGAACAAACATAGTCATTTAAGTTTTGGTTTTCATTTTGAAAATACTTCCCTTAAAGGGCAAAACTCTAACAAATCACCTTTCTCTTTAAATTTCTTAACTATCAATGGAAAAATAAGAATCTGTGATAACTGAAAAACATGCTATTAGAACTAATAAGCCAATTCAGCAAAGTAGCAGGATACAAAAACAACACACAAAAGGTTTCATTTCTACATACTAAGAATAAAAAATCAAAACCCTTAAACAAAAATGAAGAATTCCTTTCATGATCACATCAATAAAATGATTTGACGTGGTCAAGCAAAAAACTAGTGAGCTTGATTTGTAGAAACATCCCAAACTGCAGTGCAAAGAGAAAATAATAATGCTAACAGCAATAAGCAGAACAGAATATCCTATAATTGTGGGACAATTACATAAACATAAGTAATTGGAATATTAGATGGAAAAGAATGTTAAAGCAGAATGGAATACTTGAAGTAATAATCACTAAGAATTTTTCAGAATTAGTGACAGACCTCAAACTATAGATCCAGGGAATTCAGAGAATACCAAGCAGGGCAAATACCCCCAAATCTACATATTCAACTGCAGGAAACCAAAGACAAAGAAAAAATCTTGAAAGGAGCCAGAAGAAAATGAACAAACAAATGAAAACAAAGAATTTATCTGTAGAGGAAAGAGGATGATAATTACAGAAGATTTCTAATTAGAACCTCCAGGCAGGAAGAAAATGGAATGCAATAAAACGTTTAATGTCTGTATTAAAGAAAGAATAAAATACTAACTTAGATTTTTATATCCAGCGAAATTAGTCTTCCATAATGAAGGTTAAACAAAGACTTAAGCAAGGAAAAATAAAATTTATTGCCAGCACACATATTTTGTGAAAATATTAAAAGAATTTCTTCAAGGAGAAAGAAAATTATGTAGGTCAGAAACTCAAATCTACATAAAGAAAGGAAGGGTGTCAAAGAGTAAAAAATAAAGATAAAAAATAATATCTTATTATTCTAAGTCGATCTAAAAGAAAACTTTAGATGATTATAGCATATTGATAAGTGATTGGAATGATAGCAATATTATGAAGTATAAAAAGGAATAATTGGGACAACTTTGCTGTAAGATAACTGCATTACAAGATAACTGCACTACAAGTGATGTAATGTTATTCGAAGGTGAACTGAGATTAATTATAATGTACAAAGCAAAATCTGTGAAAACACAAACAAAAAAATAAAAGTATAATTCATATGCCAAGACAGGAGAGAAAATGGAATCATAAAATGCTCAATTAAAACCAAAGAAGGCAGTAAACTCAACAAAACCAAGTTTATTGAATAAAGAACATTTGCAACCATTATAGATACAAATCCAACTATATCAATAATCACTTTAAAGGTAAATGGTCTGACTCTGTGGTCCCCAGCCCCTGGGGCCATGCACCATCATGGGTCCAGTCCATGGCCTGTTAGGAACTGGGCTGCACAGCAGGAGGTGAGCTGCAGGTGAGTGAGCGAAGCTTCATCTGTATTTATAGCCACTCCCCACCACTCGCATCAGTGCCTCAGTTCCGCCTCCTATCAGATCACCAGCAACATTAGATTCTCCTAGGAGCACAACCCTACTGTAAACTGCGCATGCCAGGGAGCTAGGTTACATGCTCCTTGTGAGAATCTAATGCCCAGTTATCTGAGTGGAGCTGAAGTGGTGATGCTAGCGCTGGGGAGTGGGTACAAATACAGATTATCATTAGCAGAGAGGTTTGACTGCACAATAAATGTAATGCACTTGAATTATCCAGAAACCACACCCACCCCCAGCCCCAAGTCTGTGGAAAAATTGTCTTCCCAAAACCAGTCCCTGGTGCCAAAATGGTTGAGGACCACTGGTCTAAATGCATAAATTGAAAGCAGATAGTACCAGAATGAATAAAAATTATACAATTCTGTGATTTCTAACAACACCTAAAAACAAAACTCAGATATGTTTAAAAGTAAAAGAACACAGATATAACAAGCTAACACTAACCAAAAGAAAGCTGGGAAAACTATAATAATTTCAGACAAAGGAATCTTTGGGAGAAGGAAATTTATCCAGGGTGCATACATAATGATAATGGGGTCAATTTCCAAGAAGACATAATAATCCTAAACATGTATGCACCTAAGAACAAAGTTTCAAAATAGGAAAGGCAAACAGTAACAGAATGGAAGTGAAAAACAGACAAATCTGTTATGGTTGGAGACTTCATTTCTTTATTAGTATCCTATGATAAAATCTTCACATGAATTTTCTCATTCAAGCATCCCTGAAACTCTATTATTTTTTTCTCATTTTACACAAGAAACTGATTTTAAATTTCCCAAGATGATAAACATCTGGGATTCTAATTCATATGAAAGTTTTATACGATGCTATTTTCTTTTATCCCCTATTTCTGTTGGTGTTTCACAAGTGCTCAGTGAAAATTGGTAAGTTTTGCCATCAAGAACAGTGGGTACTAACATGTTAATGTTCACTTTTTTTGTACTGTTGCAGCCCATAGTAATAATATCAACGCACCTTTTCTGAGCATTGGATATGTGTTCAGGTGTTATTCTAAGCTTTTGACGTGACCTGTCTCATCCAGTCAACAATAAATCTATTTTACAAATGCTAAAACCAAAGCATTCAATAGTTAAGTAAGTTAGTAAGACATAGAACCAGAATTAAAAACCTCAGTTCCACTTCAGAATACAAGTTTCTAACTACAATGCTGTAATACGTCTGTAGGCATTTTAAAAGTTTCTTGACCATCTTCTCTTTGAGGGTCATGCAAACAAAATTTACATGGGTCTGGGTATCTCTGTATCTGGTAATAATACAGTTCACCCTTCTTTCTTGTTTCATCCTTCTAACTTAACCCCCAAGTGCAGGTTGAATGTGCCCGATCCTATCTGTAACCATGAGAGACACAGCCTCACTACCAATGACTAAAACGCTAAATCTGTGTAAGACAAACCTAAGGAATACAAAGCTCTGATGAAGTAACTGACGGAAATGTTTTGTCACACAAAAATGAGAGAACACTCTAAAAGGTCAGAATATTTTATTTCTTTCTTTGTTGAATTTCTGATACATCATCATAACATAGATTTTAACAAGTAGAAAAAAATGATGCAGTACATATCATTTTTTTCATGATAGTGATTAAGCATCAGAAATGGCAATAAAGATTAGCTCTTAGCACCCTCAATTTAGTCCCTTTCCTTAGCATCTTTTGCTTGGAAACAATTGCTGGATAAAAAGGTGTTCCCTACTACCATTTTATATATTAGTAAAAAGGGAAGTATAAGTATATACATATTTTCTACATGGAGTATTTTTGGTCTTCCTATTTACATGTTTACCTAAAATATGTACGAAGTAGTTTTAATTTCACAGTTAACATTTTTCATGAACTCTTATGAGAGCTTTTGCTCTTCCTCATGCATTTAATTCCTTAGATTAGTGTATTTTTCTTCCCTCCCTCCCTACCTTACTTCCTCTTTGCCATTGCCTCCTCCTCCGCCGCCTTCTCTTCCTCCTTCTTCTCCTTTCTTCTTCTCCCTCTCTCTCCCTCCCTTCCTCTTTTACTAAATGAATCTTTGGTCAAACACTTTAATATACTTAATAAATAAAATAAAACCTCTATTAATTAGTGTGGAGTCCTGAAGCCTTCTCTTGTAGTGTCCCTCTGCTCTCTGTGCCTGACACAAGGTTCTTGAACTCCACAGTAACCATTTGAAAACCACTGCTCTGGATGATTGACTAAAGCAATCAGTGGGCAATCTACATAGATAGTGTAATAAGAAATTTAAGCATTTCTGAGGCACTCATATTTTGGTGTCTAGGGTATTAATAGTCTTGTAAAAAATATGTTTCCTAAATTCCTCTTCTGCTTGAAGATGCCATTAGGATCAAGCTATAGACTATCAGGGGAGATACCTCAGAATTCATTCAATCCAATTCCCCACCTGATGAATAGGTTCTCTACGTAAGCCATTTTAGAGGCAGGTCGTTTAGCTTAAAAAGCTATAATTTTGAGATAATTATTTTTATGTTATCAGGAATTTTTAAAAAATATTTTGTAAACTGGATAAAGCTCTACAAATAAATGGTGCTTTTATTGTGGCAGATATCCCAATGGATACAAGGATGGATAAGACATAATTCATGTAGACTCAAAGCTTGTATTTTTGTTGGTGCATACCAATAAGCAAATAGCTAAAGGGAAAATAGGACATTTTCTGTGCTAGGAGAGAATAAAAATTCATTTTTGCATGTTCAGATACAAATATGTCACAACCAATTGAGAAAAATCACAAATGGTGATTTTTAGATGCCGAGTAAAGTTCTTCTAGAAATTGAAATCCCCGAAGATTCAAAGCTCCATGTGAATAAGGGCATGGAAATGAGGAATGGTAAGATCTTTGAATAGTAACAGATCCAATATTTCCAAAATTTGATAATGTTGAAAAATCAGATGTAATTATTCAATGTAAGTCAGAATTGATCTGAGGTAGTTCAGATGTAATACCACAGTCATTGAATATTCACAGACATGAATTCAAATCCCAACCTAACATTGGCTAAGGAAGTAGCACTCCTTTTTTCTTCTCAAAATAAGGAGTAGACTACAATTAATCCACTGGAAAATGGAAATAAGTATGAGCAAAGTAAATGTTAGTTATTACCATCAATTTTATGATTATAATAACATGAATTATTAATGATATTCTGTCTTTGGGCAGATGAAAACTCAGTGAACTAGTAACAGGCTTTTTTTTATGTTTTGTCTACATAACTGATGTTGATTTTACTTTTAAAGGTTCATGAAGCACCAGCAGCTAATTTCGCTTTAAATTTGTCTCAGAAATATTTATGAGAATAAAGATGAGAGTTTTAACAGCTGTCACACCAAATCATTATTATAACAGCCTTGCAAATGCTTATAGCCTAACTTTTATTTATACTTTTAATCATGTCTCCAAAGTTCAAATTAAACTTATCAACAATATTATCTTTCCTTTAGAATACATTTAAAGTTTTTTAAACCATATGTAATGGCAAAATTTACAAGAAATAACATGAGTCCTACAGTTCCAGGTGGTAGTCTTAAAATTCAAATAAGACTACACATTAATTCTAAAAATATGTTCTGAATATGTAGTATGCACCATGAGTTGTGTACAGTATTAGAAGCTAGGAGATGAATAAGGCACTCTTTATCATCAAGTATCTCAAAGACAATAAAGTGGAAATTATATTAAGGGATTTAATTGTAGTATTAATAGTGTAATGTAGAAAAACGTAAACAGCCATAATTAAATTTTCCAGATCTAATATTAGCTAATATTTACTGGTGTCATGTAACACTATGCTTTCCAGATGAGATGACAATTGTTTGGGGCCTTATAATAACTTTACTTCAAATTAGAATAAGAAACTAAAGTATATGCAAATGATATTGGTAACTACTCTCACCTCCCAATGTCCATCATATTTTCTCCTATTCTATGAAGATAAATTAATTAGGTAAAATGTGTTCGTATAATATATTCATGAGAATTCCTGTTTGGAAGTCCATGCAACTGCAATGACCTCTTTCACAAAAATACTTGTCACCTTTATTTAAGCTTAAGACAACCTTAAAATATCTGTGCAATTGCCTCTGATTTCAATGCATCTATTAGGAAGTGTTTACTATAGATAATAAGCTAGTATATTGATTAGCCCTAATGAACATAAATGCAAAATCCTCAAAAAAGTATTAAAAACTGAATTCAACAGCACCTTTTAAGGATCATAAACTATGATCAAATGGTATTTATCCCTGGAATGCAAAGGTGATTCAATATAACCAAATGTGATGCATCACAGTAACAAAACAAAAGACAACCATATATAATTTTAATAGATACAGAAAAAGCATTTGACAAAATTCGATATCCTTTCATGATAAAAACTCCTTGCAAATTAGGAATAGAAAGCACGTATGTCCACACAATAAAGGCCGTACATCATATTCAATGCTGAAAAGTTGAAAACTTTTTCTCTAAAATCAGGAACAAGATAAAAATGCCCATTCTTGCCACTTCTACTCAACATGGTACTGGATGTTCTAGCCAAAGTAATAAGACAAAAGAACAAGTTTCAAATTTGAAAGGAGGAAGTAAAATTGTGTCTATTTGCAGATGACATAATCTTACATATAGAAAACCCTAAAGACTCCACCAAGAAACTGTTAGAACTAATAAACAAGTTCAGAAAAGTTGTAGGATACAAAAATCGACATGCAATTGCATGCATGAAGTGCAACATGCCAATCAGTTGCATTTCTATGCACCAACAACAAAGTAGCCAAAAAAGAAATTAACAAAAAAAAAATCTCATTTACAACATTAAAAATAACAAAATACTTAGGAATAAATTTAATTAGGGAGTTGAAAGTTTTATATACTGGAAAGTGTAAAACATTGTTAAAAGAAATTGAAGAAGACACAAATTGATGGAAAGATATCATATGTTAATGGAATGGAAGAATCAATCTCACAAATGGAAGAAAATATCCACAAACCATAAAACTATAAGGGAATATATTCAAAATATACAAGAAATTGATACAACACAATAGTCCAAATCAAATATCCTTATAAAACTGGGCAAATGACCTAAATAGGTAATTTTCCAAGGAAAACATACAAATGACCAACAGGTATATGAAAAGGTGCTCAGCATCACTAATCAACAGGGAAATGCAAATCAAAACCACAATAAAAGATCATCTCACACACGTTAGGATGGCAATTATCAAAAATTCAAAAGATAGCAAGTGTTGTCAAGGATGTAGAGAAAAAGAAACTGGTGTAAATTGTTGATGGAAACATAAATCGGTACAACCAACCATTATGGAAAGCAATATAGAGGTTCCTCAAAAAATTAAGAATGGAACTACCATATATCCAGCAATCTCATTTCTGCATGTACATACAAAGGAAATAAAGTCATTATCTTGTTGAGATATTTGCATTCCAATGCTTGTTGCAGCATTATTCACAATAACCAAGGTATGGAAACAATCTAAATGTACACTGATAGGTGAATGAATAAAGAAAATATAAGATATACACACACAGACACACACTACAATATTATTTAACCTTACCAAAAAAGGTAATTCTGCCATTTGCAACAACATGGGTGAACCTAGAGGACATTATATTAAGCAAAATAAGCCAGACACAAAAAGATGAATACTGTGTGATCTCATTTATATGTGGAATCTAAAAAAGTTGAACTCACAGAACAGAAAGTAGGAAGGTGGTTACCAAGGATTGAGTGGTGGAGGAATAAGGAGATGTTGGTCAAAGGGTACAAACTTGCAGTTATAAGATGAATAAGTTCTGGAAACCTAATATACCACATAGTGACTATCGGCAGTAATAATGTATTATACATTTGAAATTTGCAAAGAGAGTAGATTGCAAATGTTATCACCACACATACACAAAAAAGGTATCTATGTGAGGTGATGACATGTTAATTAGCTTGATTAAGGTACTCATTTCACAATGTATATGTATATCAAAACATCATGTTATACATCGTGTATATGTACAATTTCTATCTGTCAATCAATACTCAATAAAACTGAAATAAGAGCAAGTGCTGAAAATATTCTGCACTTAAAAAAAAGAATATTGCCAACTAGTATTATTTATGCAAAGTAGCCAGAAGTTATAACAGACAGTACAGATTAAAAATTCTTGGAAACAAATGGAAAAGAGCATTTCTGAAAATAAATTATTTGGTTTTCCTTACCCTTTTTAAAAATGTGCAACTCGAATATATTTACTTCAGTAAACTATCTCATTCAAATACAAAAAAAGCTATCAGAATAAAATTATGAAGAAAATTTTTTTATAATGTTTTATTTTACTCAGAAAATAATTTTTCATTAGATATAAATTGATAATTTTATATGGCAAAGAAAAAATAAAAATACATACAAACACACATGTATACATATACAATAATATTTATAGTACTAAGAATGTTACCAAAAAGATAAGCCAGAATGTATAACACTTTATTCCATACCATAAGTACAATTTTTTTCCTCACAAAAGCAAAAATAAATATAGAATATACATTAGACGTGGGTGACTTAATAAACACAGCCATATTTTAAAATATTTCATTAAATATTTGTTTCCCTTTAAATACTTTGTCTTGCACTATGCAAAGAAAGTTAAAAAGCTGTCTAATGTCAATGCTCTCTGTGGGTGTGGTTATCAGTAAAAAATCTTAAACTGCCAGAGTGCTAAGAATACACTAGTTTCTTATATGTCAATATAGATGGGAAAAAACGGTCATCCAAACTTCATGCTATGTCTACTAATGATATAAATTCTATGTTTAACTAAGAAGTCATTTTTTTTTCTTTTTGGTTTCTTCAAACAGGAACTTTGGAAAAACATGACTACAAAAATAATTTAGTATTTTGTGCAATCTGCTACATATAGGTAAATAGTATAAAGCCAGCTAATGTCATATAAAATGGAAAAAATGAATTGAACATGATATTTTTCATTGAATACAAATTTTATTGATTGCCTTCGCCAGTGTAGATGATGTAGACATGTAAAAATATATTTATTTTCACTAAAAAAGGCAAATTCTATTTTCCTCATGTATCATAGTTTTTAATATTGGTTTGTTGAAAATTAATTTTACTTCTTAGCTTGGAATCTAGACAAATTTTATGTAAACTAGTATGTCTAGCAGTTTTGCAAACAAATTTGTCAGATCCCTGAAGAATATATCTGCATCATCTATAAACAAGGATAATTTGACCATTTCCTTTCCAATTTGGATCCTTTTCATTTTTTTTTTTCTTGTCTAAGTACTCTGGCTAGGACTTCCAGTAATATGTTGAATAAAAGTGGTGAGAGTGGACATCCTTGTCTTATTTCAGGTCTTACAGGAAAAGTTTTCAGGGTTTTCTTGTTGTTCAGTATGATATTAGCTGTGGGTTTGTCACATATGGCCTTTATTGTGCTAAGATATGTTTCTTCTATACCCCATTTATTGAGAGTTTTTGTCATGTTGAATTTTACTGCATGCTTTTAGGGAGTCTGTTTAAGGATCATAGATGGTTTTTATCCTTCATTCTCTTCATATGATATATCGCATTTATAGAATTGCATATGTTGAACCCTCCTTACATTCCTTGGATGAATCCCACGTGATCATAATGATAATGAATGATCTTTTTAATGTGTTGTTTAATTTGGCTTGCTAATATTTTGTTGAGGATTTTTACATATATGTTCATCAGAAATATTGTCCTATAGTTTTCTCTTTTTGTTATGTCTTTGATTTTGGTATCGGGGTAGGACTGGCCTTGTAGAATGAGTTTGGAAGTAATCCCTCCTTCTCAATTTTCATCTCTAATTTTATTTATTTAGATCTTCTCTCTTTCTTTCTTAATTAGTTTGGCTAAAGGTTTGCTAATTTTTTACATTTTCAAAAAATTGACTTTTTGTTTTGTTGATCTTTTATATAAGTTTTAGTCTTAATTTTATTTATTTCTACTCTCAGCTTTATTATTTTTCTTCTGCTAATTTTGAGTTTGATTTGCTCTTGCTTTTCTAGTTTGATGAGATGAATAATTAGGTTGTTTATTTGATGTCTTTCTACTTTTTTGATGGAGGCATTTATTGCTATAAACTTCCTTATTAGTACTGATTTTAACAATATAATCTTATATTTAGAAAAATCTAAAGGCTTCACCAAAAAACTATTAGAACTGATAAATTAAATTAAGTTGCGAGATACAAAATCAGCATAAAAATCAATAGCATTTCTATATGTCAATAGTGAACAATCTGAAAATGAAAATAAGAAATCAATTCCATTTACAATAGCTACAAAAAAAACATACCTAGGAGTAAATATAACCAACAAAGTAAAAGAGCTCTACAGTGAAAAGTATAAAGCATTGATAAAATAAATTGAAGAGGGTACAAAAAATGAAAACCAATCCCTTTATCAGGGATTGAAAGAATCAATATTGTTAACATGACTATACTACCCAAAGCAATCTACAGATTCAATTCAATCTCTATCTTTTGATACCAATGATATTCTTCACAGAAATAGAAAAAAAATCCTAAAATTCAGAGTCACAAAAGACTCTGAATAGTGAATGCAATCCTGAGCAAAAAGAATAAAGATTGAGGCATCACACTACCTGACTTCAAAATATGCTACAAAACTATAGTAACCAAAACAGTATGGTATTGGTATAAAAACAGACACATAGACCAATGGTACAGAATAGAGAACCTAGAAATAAATACACATATTTACAACCAATTGATTTTTGACAAAGATGTCAACAACATACCATGGGGGAAAACACACTCTTCAATAAATGGTACTGGGAAAATTGTATATCCATATGTGGAAGAATGAAACTGTACTCCTTTCTCTTAACATATACAAAAATCAAGAAAAGATGGATTAAAGAGCTACATGTAAGACTCAAAATTACTAGAAGAAAACACAGGACATTGGTCTAGGAAAAGATTTATTGAATAAGAATTCAAAAGCATAGGCAAGAAATGAGAAAATGGACAAATGAGATCACATCAAGCTAATAAGCTTCTACATAGAAAAGAAAATGATCAAAAAGATGAAAAGATAATCCACATAATGGTAGAAAATATTTTCAAGCTATTCAACTGACAGGAGATTATTTACCAGAATGCATAAGGATCTCAAACAACTCAATAGCAATAAATACATAAATAAGTGATTGAATTAAAAAATGGGCAAAACATCCCAATAGACATTTTTCATAAGAAGACATGCATATGGCCAGTAACTATGTGAAAAGATGCCCAATATCACTAATTATCAGGGAAACGCAAATCAAAACCACAGTGAGATATCATCTCACCTCAGTTAAAATGGTTTTTATCAAAAAGATAAAATATAATAGATGCCAGTGAAGATACGGAAAAAAGGGAACATGTGTACACTGTTAGTGGGAAGGTAAATTAGTACAGCCACTATGGAAAACAGTATGGTGGTTCCTCAAAAGACTAGAAATAGAACTACCATATGATCCAACAATCCCACTGCTGGGTATATACCCAAAAGAAAGGAAACCAGAATGTGAAAAGATAACTGCACTCCTACGTTTATTGCAGCACTATCCACAATACCCAAGATTTGGAATCAACCTACGTGTCTATCAACAGATGAATAGATGAAGAAATTGGGGTCCGTATACACCATGGAGTATTATGCAGACATAAAAAATTAAATCTTGTTCTTTGCAACAACATGGAAGAAACTGGAGGACAATATATGTTAAGTGAAATAGGCCAGGCACAGAAAGACAAATGTTGCATGTTACCACTCATATGTGGGAACTAAAAGAATTGATCTTATGGAGGTAGAGAGTAGAATAATGGTTACCAGAGGTTTGCAAGGGTATTGAAGAGGTGGCATAAAAAGAGGGATTGGTTAATGGCTGCAAAAATACAGTTAGGTTATAGGATTAAGACAGGTTGTCCATTAGCGTAATACGATGACTATAGTTAACAATAATTTATTGTATATTCCAAAATAATAAGAGGAGTGGACTTGTAGTGTTCCCAACATGAAGAAGTGATGTTTGGTGTGCTAGGCATCCCAATTGCCCTGATTTGATCATTACACATTATATTCTTGTATCCAAAATCACATATGTCCCATAAATATGTACAAGTATTATGTAGCCTTAAAAATTAAGAATAAAAACAGAAAAAAGAATATATACACAAATAATAAGATAAAGATAAAAGTAAAACATTTGTGTATTTTTTCTATTAGCTGAATAAATTATATGATTGCCTGAATAATATTATTTTCAAAATCCCCAAATCCATGCTAATAATTTTAATGTACAAATATCCTTTGATTGTTTATTTCTGAGGCATCATATAATATTGTTGAAAAGTTGAATTAGTGATATTTAAATATCTCTTTATAGAGGTAAGTACTGTCTGTTTTGGGGTACAGATTTGTGATTGAATGAGATTGAAATTTTAATACCTTGGGTGAAATGGAGGAAATTTTGGAAAGGACACAAGAGGTCTCCCCAGAGACGAACACTATATATTCTGCCACTTCTCCCTGAAATTGAAGGTCATTAAAATCTCTTGCAATGGACTGTGATCAGAAGGATAGTAGACCCATGTAATTAAGAAACCAGCCACTCTGAAAGGAGAAAGAGACAGGACAAACAGGACGACTACTGCACTATGCAGAAAATGGTGTTTATTTTGGGCTGGAGACCTCCATCTAATCCACCTAGGAGACAGATTTTACCCTGAAAATGTGGTATAGTGTGAGTAAATCCAGAGTTTCTTTTTAGTATTAGCAATTTAAGTCAGTTGAAGGGCCACCTGGCTGAGCATCATACTGAAGTAAAGGAAATCATATTATTTCTCATCTTGAAGAACTTCTGTAGTCTGAGCATCGTTTCACACTAGAGTTGGAGGAAATGGCCGGAGTTAGAAGCCTGACCAGGACTTTATCCTGTGTGTGTAGTTATAGTTCCAACTAATGCTACAATGTAACAGCAAGGGCAACAGTGCTGCCGCAAGCAAATTTTTTAATTTGTATGGGTTTCAGCTGTCTAGAATTTGTCTGTAGCATAAGAAGTTCAATGATTCTTTGAAGAAAGGTCTTGTTCAGAGCAAGCTGTTTCTAGGAAGAACTGAGAAATATTCTTAGTTCATCTGAATTCTATTTTTATCATGGTAAGACAAAAAACAGCAGGGCTGTATTTTGGGACACTGTTAAGCACCCATACTTTCTTGGATACACTAGGGAAAGGGATGTTAAGCTGAGAAATGGTGTTGATTGTTGTACTTCGAAATTTCTTGTGTGGGGGATTGGCATTATTTTCACTCTTATTTGTGAATCAAAACATCCTAGTTACTACTAAAACATGATTTTGACCTTGTAGGCTTCATTGTATTTTCTCCATTGTTTAAAAAAATGCAGTCGATTTATTTATTTATTTTTTTCTCTTCTGTTTTGGCTTTTCAATTCTAATGGATACTAGTTGACTAGCAATTGACTGGCAAATGCAAATTATTCTAAAGATAGGCATGCAAAAGATATGCTTGTTTCAAGGATCAGAAATTTACTAGTAGATGTGATTATTGTGCAAGCACCATATTTGTATTCACTACAATTATTGGAAACATAAAAATGAATTCTCCCAAACTTCTATACAATGTGCTTAGAAACAAAGTAAGCAATAAAATAAAAATCAACCACTTCGATAATGTAGAAATATTCACCTGCAAACTGTTTCTTCTCTTCCAAACTTATTTTTTGTGGTTCTGTAAAAGGAAAATAGTGCTATTTTGTCATCGTTGTTGCTGTTGTTAAATATCTTAACAATCATCTAATAACAGCAATTAGTGTTTTAGTAATGTGGGAATCTTTGTGATTGTTGTAATGCTCAAGTAACGATTATGGGTTTTGCCTTTCATATTTTGAGGAAGCTGAGTTTTCTCCTTTCGTCTGTACTATGTTCTGATACAAAGAATGAAATTTGGCACACAATGTTTCTGTTTTAGCCACTCTAAAGAAGCAGGATAAATCACCCCCCACAGATTTGGTACAGATTTCAAGAATGATGATACTGCTTATACACTAAGAGGGTATAAGATGTATTATTAGTGATATAATAAGTCTTTCTAGGGAGTGCAGGATGACTTCCCAAGCTAGTCTGAAAATGGCTTGAGAGACTGGGAAAAAGAGACTGGCTCATCTTTCCTGGTGATTAAGTGGTGGGGCTGGAGCCAGGTTGCCACTTGCCAGCTGAGGCTTCAGCTCTCCACTGGTGCCAAAGGAAAGAACACTCAGGCTTTCTCGCAACGTTGCCCAGATGTGAGGCACCATAATACTCTTGCAAAATACTCGATACTCAATATTGTATATTTTAAAAACTGAAATGAATTTCCTGGTCACTATCAATAATGTCTGGAACTCAGAAGGAGATGAGGAGTATACTGATGAGGTTTAGTACAGTGACTTTAGTATGGGTAAGACATTTGTGACCTTGGGCCAAGAGTCTCCCAGAAGTCCTCATTCTAAAGTGGGAAATATTAGATAAGAAATTGTTGTTGTCATTGGCTGGACCAGAAAATGGCAAAAAATTTACAAAATGTACATATGAGACTGATTGTTGACTAGTGATTCCTGTGCTAACATCATTGCCTGAAGTCTAGCCAGTTGCGCTAGCCCTTGGTTTCCATCCTTGATGAGGGATGTTCTGGTTGAGATGAAAAGCAGCAGCTCTCCAGCAAGCTCCATCACATACATGATGGTGTTGCCGCCCTCTTTAAAGTATAGAAATTCTTTTTGCTATTCACTCAATTGATTTCAAGAGGCTCTTTAGGTACAGAGGTGAGAGAGCAAGTGACCTCCTACAGCGTTGTGGAATCTGACAATAGGCCACTGGTAGGAAAGACCATCCCTGTTGCAGCTGGGATATGCCAGAGGACCAGATTAGGCTCTATTGTATAGATATATTTTTCATTTAGTAATGAAACCTTGTTGACTCTTCCAATCTTTCAGAATTCTGCTTTCAAGTCCAGGCGTGGTGGCTCATGCCCATAATCCTAACACTGTGGGAGGCTGAGGCATGAAGATTGCTTTAGGCCAGGAGTTCCAGATCAATCTGAGAAAAGCCAGACCCCCATCTCTACAAAAAATAGAAAAATTAGCTGGGCATTGTGGCACACGCCTATAGTTCCAGCTGCTCGGGAAGCAGAGGCAATAGTTCTAGCTGCTCAGGAAGCTGAGGCAGGAGGATTGCTTGAGCCCAGGAGTTTGAGGTTTCAGTGAACTGTGATGATGCCACTGCATTCCAGCCCACAACAGAACAAGACCCTGTCTCAAAAAAAAAAAAAAAAAAAAATCTGCATTCATGACCCAAGGAATAATATGCATAACACACAGCTGAATATGAAGGGTCATGGGCTCAGGGTCTGTGTGAGTTAAGCATGCAGCCAGCAATTGCTGTTCTAATAGTGTGCAGTGCAAAGAGTACAAGTGTCCGAGGAGGGAATTTTCTTGCTACAGAAGTTAGTGGGCAATTTACGGTCATCTTGGTTGATCCAGAGATCCAGGAGTTATGAGAGGAGGTTGCTAAAGCCTCTACAGTGGCTGAGTATTTGAGGGACATTATGGGGAGTGTCTGTTGTATTGCAATTCGGATGGATTCTAGAGCCTATTGTCGTAGGGGGATACATTCAAAGTGTACTGATTTGCAAATAACAGCATAAATGTGTTTAATTAGGATTTATAAATGAAGAATTTGTTGCTTTGAGAACACAGAAAAGCACAAAAGATGTTTGATTTGTGTTAATATTGTCAATATTGAGCAGATCAATGCTGTTTTTTGACAGTGTCAGTGATAAAGAAGCCCTTGACTGACCAAATAATTTTCAGGAATTTAACTAAGATGGTGGGGCCTTGTACTGTATGGGGGTCAATAACCCATCCCCTTTTTGTAAAGCTCTTTTGTGAGTTTTTGTATGTGCCAAGTGAGTAGGATTCATTAATGCGATGTCAAACTTGTGCTCCTGTAGAAAGTTGGATGGAGTTAATGTCATGCCTGCAATGATTATGTGAGATAGCTGGGATGTTGAGGAACTCCATAGAAAGTCAGTAATTTTAATAACATTGGATTATGAGTGCCTTAATGAATAGACCCACATGATTAAGGTTGGTATAATCCACAACAACTCTGTATCCACTCTTTCCAAGTTAAAGATCTGGCCAAATTATGCTGTTATGGAGAAATCATGGGGAAAACTGACCCTTTTCAAAATAGGGTTTGTATCATGAGTTTCAATTCTTGAAGGCCTGTTTTAGTTTATTTTGGACTATATTAAGTATTTTAACTGGGTGAGGAGGCAGGAGGAGGTCCATGGAAAATGCCATTTTGTCAAGCTGATTGTAAGTGGCAAAGACTTAGCTTAATTTTAATGTATTACTCATTGGATTAGAATGTCCATGATGCCTGCTATGGGATAGTTTAAGGTGATGGGTGCTATAACCATGGGATTTTTAGGCAAGGCAGTAGTTTCTATGCTTAAAGTGATGCTTTTCTATATGTGGTAACTGTCAAAAGAGTAAAGAGGGTGCCTTATTTAAATTTAGTGGAATCCAAGACATAATGATAACTTGAGCCCCAGTATCAATTAAGGCCATTAAGGTTGCCAATTGATGTATTTTAGCAGATGTTAAAGTTAATTCAGAATTTGTGTTGTGGAGGCACAATGGCTAGCCAGTACTCTTTTATCTCTTTGTTTTATTGTAGAAATTATTTTAGTGAATTTTGGATTTCCAAATGGGTAAAATTGTGGATCTCTGTTTTGGTTTTTTTTTTCCTCCCTTTGTATCCAAACAGTAGTTGCTACTGCTGCTGCTCCTCCTCCTCCTCCTTTTCCTCCTTGGTTACTGTATGTATTCCAGGGGTATATACTCTCTATTCTGTCCATATCTGTAAATTTATTCCTCTAGAGATGTGTAAACCAGTACTGTCAGAGTTATGGACTTCCTCCATGGCAGTGGATGCTTTATAGGGATTAAGGACCCAGGTTCAAATCAGGTTTGAATTAACCCTGTGGTTCTACCACGGGGGTGCCATAGGAATTTTCTTCTGGACCCCTGAGGATCAGGATCTTTTTTCTGGTGGCGGCCACAAAGGCACAGGCAGCAGCAACAGCAGCAGCATTTTGTAGGACTCTAGAAAGCCATCTGCTTTTAGTAGTGTGACTTCACCATGCCACATGGTCACTATTCTTCCTCCACACCAGCAGCCACCCAATGGGCCACATATTGCAAAGAATATCAATTTTTTCCTCCAAGCGCTCTGTCGAATGAGAGGTCATGCCTCTGTTTAGAGACATAATGAGCAATCACACAGTAAGATTCATTCCTCTGAGCCTAACATCAGTTGTGGTTTATACTAGAATTGAGACACACGATTCAGCTACTACATAACAATAGGTCTAGGCCAAGGCACGTGACTCAGTGTCACTTTAAGGAAGGCCTAGTCCTTAAATTCTCTTGTCCTTAAATTCCAATTATTAAAACTTCTGACTTAGATTTGTACATCTATAAGAGGCTCAACAGGAGTCAACAACTGTAGCACAGAGAAACAGATCAAAGGGCATGCTTGCCAGCAGTCAGAAAATTCAAGAGGATAATTTGGCTTAGGGGCCAAAACAAGAGAGTAATAACATGTAGTGGTGGTGATCATTTGTCTAGACAAACTGCCCGCGGTGCCAATTTTTGTAACCAACTCACAGAGATGGGATGGAAACCCTACTCAGCATTTGGTTCAGGTGTTGAGACTAATGATGCTATACACACACACACACACACACACACACACACACCAAGAGAATAAAAAAAAGTATATTATTCACATATTGAGGCTTTCTGGCATGAGCAAGGAAACTTCCCATGCTGGTCCAAAATGAGAATGATTTTGCTTTTACAGTGGTTAGGGAGTAGGGCTGTGGTGAGTGTTGTTATGCATGGGCCAGAGTTTTCATGCTCCAAACTCCCACCAGAATGAAAGAAGAGGGCACCAGGATTTCTTATCAAATTTGCCCAGATGTGAGGCAAAAGGTAGAAGAGGCGAGATGGAGCTTGAAAGTTATCAGGAATCAATTATTGAAAATGGAGTCAGTCTTTATTAGAGTTCCAAATGATTTCTCTGGTTTCTGATTATTATTCAATTTCTTTGTGAAAGAAAAGTATGGTGATATTAAATACCTTTTGAAAATAAGATGAGTAAAAATAAATGTATGCTTATATAAAATTAATACTAATATATGACAAGAGGATTGAATTTAAAATTTAAAAACATTAAAAAATGAATATAGGAAACATATGAGACTGAACTAAATTAGAATTATATGTGAAGGAGAGTAAAATAATTTAAAAAATAATATGAAGTGATATACACAGGTAATTAAAGTTTCAGTTCCTTCATAAAGAATTATTTTATGGGTTGTACCAAGCTGCATGTGATATTAACTTTCAACAATCACGTAATCAGATTTAAATCTGAATAGCCTAATTTGTCTGCTTAAATTATCAAGCATTAAAATTGAATTTAAATAATTTAGTATCGAATATGTATACACATTAAAAGAGAAAAGAGTAGCTATTTATTTCACCACCAAGAAATTAACCTGACTGAATTTCTAAATACTCTGCAAATTTTCCATTGACCAAAATGACAATATTAAAGATAGAAATAGAAATGTATTTTTAACATCACTAAAATTTAGAGATCAATTTCATAAACAGCTTGTTGTCCTTCTGAATATCTCAGATGTGCATGAGTCATGCTTTGAACTGAATAGCTTACATAATATAATCATTCATAATGTTATTACCATATTAAATCTTATGATTTAAACACCATCTATTGAAGATAATGTTCTCTGAAAAAAAATACATTAAAGATTCCCTCCTTTTTAAAAGGAAAATAAGTATTAACATTGACTAAATATCTGTATACCTAAGTCTGTTTGGAATATATTGAGGGAAGTGAAAAGAAAAACTGTTTTGTTTTGTTTTTTGGCATAAATTTTATAATGTGTTTTTACTGTCACTCACACTAACTTTTACATAAATTTTTAAATGAATGAATTTTGGCAATATTCATTACAATTTTTTTCTGTTTTTCTCTTTAGTACATGCTCTTATAAATATCTTATTTGTGTCTAAATAAAAAATTGCAGAGGCAAGAGTTTAAAAAATTATGGGAAAGTTAAAAAAAGTGTTAAGTGTTTCAAAATAAGGTATTTTATTGTGAGGAGAACCTAGGATATTGTGATACTAGTAGAAGCTTTAGCATATACTTACAGAAATTAAATATACAAGGTATAATTTAAGACAAAGATTCACAAAGCTCTACTTAAATAACTTGTGTAAGATCAACAGCTAATTAACCACAAAATCAGACTTCAACCATCAAAGCAGTAGCTCTAAGATGCCATTATAATCAAGAGACTGATGCATGTCAACCCTTGAAGATAAAAGACACAATGTTTACCAGAAAAAAAAAATCTAATTAGAAATGTGAATTTTTCTATGCAATTGGTGACTAGCCTAAAACTATGGAGAATAAGCTTACATAGACAAAAGACACAGTACATAAAATACTGAATACTAAAGAAATACACTGGAAATAAAGCTACAGGAACAATTTTTTTTTCTCTGAAGGAATATCCTCCATTTTGTGTGATAGGATATCTTACTGGGTTTCCCAAAGTGTGTGTCAAATATTCCTTCTCCTCATAAAACATTTTATTATCTTTCAGATGATTTTATGTTCATCAGGTATATTAGTGACAAATATTTTTTATTTCAATTGACAAAATATCTGACTAATAGTGACTTGAAACATAAAAATATTTATTGTTATATTAAAAAGTGTGTAATTAGATGGTATTTATCCAGTTGTTAAATAATGTATTCGAGGAACTAGAATCTTTTTGTATTACTGCCCTACCATTCTAAATGTATTGATTTTTCTTCCTTGTGCCATTCTATCAAGTTTATAGAATGGGGACCATAGTGCCACATGTATATTAAAGACAATAATAAAATGAAAGAAGCAATGTCAGATTGTCTCTTTTGTCAGTAAATCAAAAGATTTCTCAGACTCCCATAGCCCCCAGACTTTCAATGACAATGTATTGGTTATATTCGGCACACATGGCCATCTTTAACTCAAGAGAATGAAGGATAGCCATTATAGTTAGCATTAGCAAGAGAGACTGGGTTGCAATTGGAAGTTATGTTACTCAACCAGTGGGATAAATCACATCAAGAAAGTTTTGATCACCAATTTTTCCTTAAGGAATGGTGATAAGAGAGAAACTACACTGATTCCTGGAAGGATTATCTTTTAGTTAATACATTGGCATTTTATACATGTGCATATATATCTTGTTTAAGTTTTAGTTATGTAAATATGTTCCTGATAAAAATGGCCATATATAAATAAACAGAGAAAATCTAATTTCTGCCCTGCAGATCCAGGCACCATTGTATGGAGCAGCAACTCTAAGTAGGGCTGCCTCTGTGTATCCTTTCCTGAGGAAGAAAGCCACAATCCTTTGACTTCATTGTTCATATAATAAGTGTACTGGGTTTTGAAATGGACTACTTATCATTACTCTTCCCTTCATATAAGTTTTGAATAAAGTGAGAAATAGATGTAGGTTTCAAATTAAGCTATTCGTTTCAGGTTTATAAATGGTAAATCTGGACTGATGTAATTTTCGTTGGAGGCTGAATTTTAGTGTTCCTCCTATGTCTCTTCTCTATTTGTAATCCACAAATATTTATGGAGGATCATAGCTTTTTTAGAATTCAGTTGAATGAAAGAGAAAGAGTTCGTGGGGAGAGGACAAAAAGAAAGAGGACATAAAGAAGCGAGAGATGGGAGAGATTGAGAGATAGGGGGTGCTAGGTTGAAAGAGAGAGAGATAGAGAAAACTCAACCTGCCTTAATTGGGGTGTTTGACATCTTGGAGGTTCTAATGCCTTCGATGAGATTCTCCCTGTGTTATCTGAACAATTCCTCAGCATGAGTGTCTACGTGAAGAGTCAGTCTTTTTCCTATCACAAAACCTGAATAACCTAGATATTTGCTTTTCTAGACACGTTTCTGACTGAAGCACATGTATTAGACCTAGACTGCAGTAATTAGATACCCCTCTCCCAAACACTGAATCAGGAACTACAGAGAATTGAGCAGTGTAAAATCCATAATGGCTGTGACTATAGCAATAGCAAATCCTGTTTGTGGAGCAATGCTGGCCTGTGATGCCAGGACTGGGATTCAGTGTTGGGTGCCAATGGTGGCAGCAGTTCCAGCTATCAAACTCATTTTCCTTGGAGAAACAGTATCCTCATTGAACTGCCGATCACGTAATTTTGGATATGGCAATGTTTGCTACTGAGTGCCCCTTATATGAGTCAGATTAAGCTAGATTATTGTGTTTACCAAACAAACCAAAATTTCAGGGGTTAAAAACAATAAGCATTTGTTTCTTGGGACTCAGACTTTAGGAACAGCCCCTGTGTGGAACATGCTGAGGTATGTGTGAGAGAAAAGAGAGTTGGTAGAATCATGCAATGTCTTTTAAATCATCTTCTCAGAAGTAGCATTAAAAATTTCCACTTACATTTCATTGCCTACAGCAAGTCCCCCAACAAAAAGCTTGATAATAGTGGGGTGGGGAACCATGTGCTTGTTCTTCTGTTTGTTTTGTTTTGTTTTTTTAACTTAGTTCTCCAAAACATTTTTGGCAATACTGTGAACTATACATTATCTTCTCAGTAAAATGCTATTCTGCTTACATTAGCAAGACTTAGCTCCTGTTGCTTACAACTTGACCAATGAATACCCACAGGGCACGGGCACCATGCCCTGGCTTAGGTACTCTGAGCACATGTAAACAGGAAGAGACAAGGAACCTGTTATGAGAAACAGAGAACAAGTTGGTGGAATCATTAGCAAAATATAGTGTTCTCCAGTTCTTCAGTATACCATAGTAGTGGTTAAGAACTGGACTGTGTAGCCATAATGCCTTGGTTAGAATTTCAGTGTCTCAGTTCTGGCCCCTTTCTTTTCATCTCTATGACCTTGAGCTGACTATTAAACTATCTGTGCCCTAGTTTCTCATCTGCAGAAAAGAATAAAGTACTTACTTCCTAGGACTATTGTGGGGATTAGATGGATTAATATATGCATGTAGAACAATACATAGCCCATAATAAACACTTAGTTTAAATATTATTGTCATTATTATTATTGTTACTACTAGAAAAGGGCTGAAGATTGTCATCAGCCCCTATTTTATGAGGTGTGAGGGAAATCCAGGAAGATGCATAAAATATCTCTCTTCTCAGAATGAATTAGGAATTCAGAATAAGGTTAGGTCAACGTGAGCTGGAGTAATTACTTTAAATCCCTTCTCATAGAAGTTAAACTTGGGTTTCTACTATAGCTGTATTTGCTTATCAACCTCTCCAGTGGTTTGGAAAACCAGTCGTCCAAAAACACAGCAGGGTCCTCATGATAAGTTTCCACATAAATATTTTGCCTAGAATATCCTGTGAGTGGAGTAGATTTGTTGGAGGAATTATTTTACTGGACAGAACTTAGTGCCACTCCATTTTAAAGGAATGGCTGATAATACAGTGCCTCCAATCTTGGCTGAAATATTGCTTTGCCACTGTATATCTATGAGTTTAATGACAATACCTGTGAAGAACAAATTATATTCTGAACCTTTCCGCAGTCAATTGTGCTGACTGTACCTGTGCCTCAAGTAATGACACTTGCATAAGGACTTAATGTTGTCAGTTGGGGCTAACATATTAAATTCCATCCAACAGAAATATTCCAGTCACAGAGAGAAAATAGAAAGGAGGAAAAGTTGCTATCATTAGGGATTTCATAGTTCTTTTCACAGTTTGACAATGGGATTTAGAATGGGGAGGATCAGAACGAAAAGGAAAATGATGGATACTGTTCAGCACTTAAAATTCCTGAAGAGGAGAACCTCCGCTGACTGTATTTTAAAATAAAATAAAATAAGTACATAAAAGAGAGAAGTACATATATTTCCATTTTTCTTCACTTTCACTGAGAATAAAATGAAGTTATATTATCCAGTAAAAGGGAAAAAGCTAATGATAAAATAAATTAGATGGCTTAAAATTGGAGTTACAGAAATAAGGGAAGCACAAATGTAATAAATTCATTTAAACAGCACATAGCTATTGTTATAAATTATTAGGCTGCAAATGAACTGTTGATTATGCAATATGTGTAATTTTAGAAAATTAATATTATAAGAAATTACATTTGCATTTTTCTGACATCTTTTTCGGAAATTTCAGTTATTCTTGTGAATTAAGTTTCTTGAATGAGCTTCATAGATTTTAAGGGAAAAAAGACAAAAAAAACTAGGTAGCATAAAGCAGATAAAATTTATGTATGTATATTTCAGAGATAGTCCACAAATCTTTAATTACATTATGTAAGCATATTTTGTTATTTAAAAAATCCTAAATGTATAAAAATAAGATTATGCTGACTTTCTAGTCAGGTCCATTTATGGAAACAGCCCCAATCAAATTGTCTTTGAGGTAAAGGGGTAGCCATGACAACATTGCTTTGAGAAGCCAAAGAGCAAATATAATATGCTATGTATTGCTAATCTGTAACACGGATGGAAAGAAGTGCTCTGATTGATTTGAAATGTTTATGAAAATGAAAGTCTTTTTCAATTAAAAGTTAAGACATATGAGGGATATCACAGAAAATATAAGTAGCAAGAAAGAAGTAGGGCAATAAAATGGATTATTTATTGATTAAATTATTAAAATTAAAGAAAGGCACATTGTGAGGTTCTTTAATTATGTTATCTCAACCAATCCACACAAGTTCCTATGAGTCGGGTAAAGAACCCTGTTTTTACTGTTGCGAAAGCTGATGTACAGAGAAGTAAACAGATTTTTCCATTATCACACGATTGGCAAAGGGCAGAGCTAGACTAGGATGCATTCATCATCATATATTGGACTAAGAATTGAAAACCAATAACAAAATCTACAAACACTGGCTTCACGAAATTGAAAAGTAATATCATATAGACTAGATGTTCCACCAATATATGCCCTAAGTCAAGGAAGATCAGGGGCAAATAGTCACCTGAACGTGAAACTCCTCCAAGAACACCTGCCGGCCACATTAGATACACACAGTGGTGCAGTCCGGCTGTGTGGTAAAGGTCATTCACCACAGTTCATTCATTTAGATGTACACACAGCATCTCTATCTATGGCTACATTTACAACTTTAAAAAAGTTAGGAATGGCAAAGAAGGCTTATGAAAGCACATTTTATACTGAAAAATATATTTAAATTTGTTTTCAACAGCTTTATTGAGGTATAACTGACATATAAAGAATTGCGTATGTTTAATATGTTCAATGTGATGGATTTGGACATATGCAAATGTCCGTGATACCATCGCCACATTCAAGGTAACAGACATATTTAATACTTCCCAGAGTTTCCTTTTGTCCTTTTGTTTTTGTTTTGTTTTCTTCTTGCAGTAAGGTAATAGGAGATACACCTTCTTAACAAATTTGAAATGTATAATACCATACTATTAACTAGAAGCGCTATGTTGTAAACAGATCTCTAGAATTTATCTAGCATAACTGAAACTTTATACCCTTTGAATAACCATTCCCCATTTTCCCCACCCCTCAACCCCTGGAAAGCACTGTTATGTTCTCTGCTTCTATGAGGTTGATGATTTTAGATATGTCGTATAAGTGGAATCATGCAGTATTTAAAATGTAACTCGACATATTCTTGGCTACAGAGAGCCCTATTCTTTCTCAATGTTTCAAGAGTTACAGAAATACAATTTATTCTTACATCCAGCCAAACACTTACATTTTTCAAAATTTATAAATGTTTTTAAAAATCACATATAATAGACTCTAATTCATAGAGTAATCAATCTAGAAGTTTCAGACACTTTCAAGATCATATAGGCCTATAAGCAATTTTTTTTAAAATTTTACACTTGAACCATTCTTCTGAAAACTTCAAACAATACAGGACTATTGAGAGGACCCTTGCTATTACCTATATGCCACATTCCTTCTTGACAGTAGTGACTGTCACTGACTGTTACTATTTCAGCATATTTCTTCCAAAACTCTTTATGCTCATTATATGTACATTTATACATGATGTATGTATATATGCATGTGTGTATATGTGTACATATATGAACACAATTATATGTACATGCACACTAAGTTTTATGTGTGTAGACACATACACACTGTTTTAGCTTTGGGTCTTTGAGAGCAGAAATGGAATCACATTGAATGTATTCTTCCATGAGCCTTTCACTCAGCATGAAGATTTTTCGATGCCAATCTATAGTTCTATCTTACTCTTTTAACTGTTGCATCACATTTCAGTATTAGAAGTTTACACTATTACCAAATGCTACAGCAACATCTTTATGATAATTCTTCTCTAGATTAGATTCCTGGGATTGGAATTATTTGTTATGTAACTAACACAGTATGCTTTGAAATAATTAATATACCAGGTACACTGAGAACCAATACTAAATGTGAGTACCCAGTCACTCTAAAAATCATCAGTGTATACCTTATCGATTGGTTCCCATTTTGTTGAGAAAAAACAATTCAAACTATTAATTTGAAATACAGTGTTTCCTCGTGAGGTTGAATTTCTTTTCATATTTTATTGGCCAGTTAGTATTTCCTTTTCTGTGAAATAACTCCTGGTATTAATTGACCATTTAAAAATTGCAGTATTTTTCTTTTGTTTACTGGTATATGACAATATTAATGTTGTTAATTATTAATATTTTCCCTTAGAATTGAGAATAATTTTCCCAAAGTATTGCCTTTTAACTTTTCACATTGTATTCAAATGTCCTACCTTTGTGATGAAGTAGTAATAAACTGAGTTTACTTGGCCCCCTATATGCCGAACTGACAGAAAACATACTTTTTCCTTAAGACTATTTCAGATGTTAGCTCACCTCTCCAAATCTCTGTGAATAAGTGACTTATTTATATTGGTTGGACAAGTCAGCCAATGGGGAAATTTATATGTCAGCAATATCTAAAGATGACATGAGTATAAGTGTTTTAAAACCCCAATTAAATCATTTGGTAGTCTTCATTCCTTCTAATGCTATTCCTCTGTATGATCGCCAAGCTAATGGCTTAAGGTCAGGTACATTGATAGTAGAAGATTCTGTCAGAGGCAAGGAGGAGTAAATTTTGTAATCCCCTTGTATAGTTTCAGACCCTATTACCAGGTTAATCTTCATAAATCACTGTTTCTCACGCTACTTCTTGCTAAAACTCTAATAGTTCTCTGTTGTCTATAAGACACAAGAAGACAATGAAATTTAAGGCTCTGCACAATCTGGTCCTACTCTGTCTTACCTTAATTCTCATTCTTCACTCCCTTTGACTATACTCCAGATAGGCTTGGAACTTGATTCCCCTTAGTCTAGTCATTTGCATTTTCAATTCTAAGATCTAGATCAAAGAGATTTACCATGATCATAAAGACTTAAGACATTGTATTAAAGGCAATGAGCAGATACTGAAGCATTTTCCCTGTCTCATCAAGGGGGGATAAATCTTAAAAAGCTCTATACTGTATCTTTTTAAAATCCTGATTCACTTTTGGCAGTCAGTAAATAAAACAAATAGGTAATGCTCATTAGTTAACAATATCAAAAAAATTTTATCCTTAGATATCTGAATTACAAACTAGAAAAAATAAAGTACAAACAGAAACTTATAAATGTTTTTCTCAGCATAAATTTTCTTTGTGGGTGTTTACATTTCAGTTATATAAATAAGATTTAATTTATTGAGTAGTAGCATAATATAGCAAAAAAATATTTCATTGACAAGAAAAGAAGCTGAAGTTTTGTTAACTCCTAATTTAATGTATATGAACATATTTAATAATTTCATATTGAATGTTCTAACAAGATAGTTAGAAAATGGATACTATAGCTAATTCAGATTAATTAAATTTTAATGTGCCTTAATATTCATGTGTGTATAATGGATTTGCTTTATACTATTAGAAGCTAGGTTTAAAAGAATTACATTCAAGTAATGCCTATGTGTGCCCATTAAATGCTCTATAAATGTCTGGGAAAACCTCATATTTATATTTTATTTTACTAAGAATTAAAGTGTATATTTTGAATTAATGGGAACTATTTGTTAGTTTCTGCTCTGCCTCTTTATTATAGCAATCATTTGGGGTTCTAAATTTGGCTTAATCTTTATGACACCTCCCAATGAAATTCCATGCTGGAAAAAATATAAGTTTGAAATATACAAAAGGTTTTTGATAATTTTGCTCAGAGTCTCCCTATGTGTGTATGCTACATACTTATACTTTTTCCTAATTGAAAACTTGAAATGGCCAAATCTTGACCCTGTTTCTTATCTCTCCCCACCTAAATCTTGGTTCCGCTATGGGCATTTCACTTTGACTTTTTATCCCTATGTGTAGTCAAATGTCAGGGCCCACTTCCTTTCCCTATTTGCTCTTCATCAGTAATCTCAAGATATGGGATATTTTCTTCTTCTTAAGGGCTAGGTAAGGTATTTTTAATTCCTTTCTTTATCTAAAACACCCATAAAAGAGACACCTCTTGTTTCGAAGTCTCAGGAGATAAACACATGTTAGTTACTTAGAAGCGATATTGCAGCAGGCGCAGTGGCTCACACCTGTAATCCTAGCACTCTGAGAGGCCGAGGCGGGAGGATCACTTGAGCTCACGAGTTCAAGACCAGCCCGAGCAAGAACAAGACCCTTTCTCTACCAAAAATAGAAGAATTAGCCAGGTGTCGCAGAGTGCACCTGTAGTCCCAGCTACTGAGGCGGCTCAGGCAGGAGAATCACTTGAGCCCAGGAGTTTGAGGATGCAGTGAGCTGTGGTGATGCCACTGCACTCCAACCTAGGGCTACGGAGTCAGATTCTGTCTTAAAAAACAAAACAAAAACAGTATTGCTATAAACTGCAAAGAGGAAAAGATTACGCTCAGAATCTGAGGTGAAACTACTTATAAATTTTCAGTCATGACTCACAGCTTATGAGTTAAGCTCCTAGGAGATGTTTCCCCATTCTGTTAACTTATTTACCTGCACTATGACCATGAGATGATATTGAGTTAGCATGTCAAAAATAATATTAATTCTCTTTACTTGAGGTTTATGGAGTCATTTACTTATAATGATGCTTTATAGTTAGAAAAAATCACAGGACACAATTTTTGTTAGCAAGTATATTCCAGGCTGGGAGGTGGAGTCAGACATATGAGCAAATAACTTTATTTAAAAATTGTGTTTCTTTCTCTACAATAAATGATTTTACAATGTATTAAAATTTAAAATATAATAATACCAGCTTTGGAATATACATATGTTATAAAAGAATATATATTATACCTTATTATCCTTTCTATATTTTAGAATTTAATTGGAATTACACTAAATCTGTATGTAAATTTGAAAAAAAAACTACCTCTAAAATAATGTTTTCATAATTATCTAAATATCTTTTTGATAGCAATCAAATAAGAATACAATATGGATATCTTTCATATTTACAGAGTCAAGAAGTTTATTTTCCATTTCCCTTTGCTAAGGAAATTATTTGAGGGGACACTCTAACAAAATAAGGGTGTTGGGGATGTCATTGTGGAAAATATGGAAGTATTTACGTAAAGGAGGCATGTGGGCTAAGCTGGGCTGGGTTTTGAAGATGGGCCTTGGAAAAATGGAGAGATGAGATGGTGTGTATTCTATGCAAAGGGCTATTGTGTAAGGAACTGCAAGACTATAGCTTCAGCTGCCACATAGGTTATGATAAGGACTCAGAGGGAATGAGGATCTAGATACTAGGTTCAGTTTAATTGTAAAAGATCTGTCATGCTATACTAAGGAGTTTGAATTTTATCCTGTGGGTAATAGAATAGGCTAGAAAATAAAAGAATATATTTAATAAGAACATGGTATGTATTAGAGATGAAGCAAGGCAACCTAAGTAGGAAATTGGGTAAATATATAAGTTAAACAAGACAAATGACAGATACCTGGTTCAGCATAAGATAGAAAACATCACATGGCAATACAGATTGGTTAAGTAGATGATTTGACACTAAATCCTAGGCACTCAGAGAAGAAAGGATCTATTGTGATTGGTAAGGTATATTTATTTATATAGACTTTTGGCTCTGAATAGCATTAGTTCTCTTCACTAGAGCAGGATATGATAGCAAGAAAGAAATGAATGTCTTAAGGGTCTGAAAAATAAAATCAATCAAATAGTATAGAATGGGAAGACTAGCAGTTACAAAAGATAGTACTATTCTGTCACAATTTTAGTCAAACCAAATAAAAATCTATATGGGCATAATTAACGTTAAAACTGTCCTCTCTTTTTTCTAAATGACATGTAAAAACCAACATCACTTTCTCTAATTGGTTATTAAGAATTATTCAGATATTAAAAACAAAAGCCAGATTATTTAATAAATAGTTCACTAACATCAAAAATGTAATTTTAATGGACTAAAATAGACTGGCTTCAAATTTAAATCAGAATTAGTGCTTAGCATTTTCTCACAAAACAAGTAGCTTCTCAGTCATAATGATAACTAGCCACAAAAACATGGATAATAAGTGTGACAGAGACAACATTACTTATCCTTAGTTTGATTTTCAATAGCTATGAGGCAAATACTGTTTTATTTAAGTTATTAAGTATAAAGTGTTTGATTTTCTTAAGTACTAAGTTTGACAGTTGATATCTCTGACATCTTTGATACTTTTTGTTTTGTTTTTATTGTAAAGGTACATTCTCAGTCTTTCCAATGCCTGTGTAGGCTTGTGATTACCTTTCTTGTTTTTTTAGGGCAATTTTTGTGAAACCGTGGATAAGTCAGAAATTCATGTTATTTTCGAATATGGGTTCCATCATGGAACCAATGCAGCTCAGACAGTTCAAAATATCAACAAAGTGTTGGGAAAGATGTGGCTAGTGAACACACAGTATGTTGATGGTTTGAGAAGTTTCATTTTGGTGATTTTAATCTTGAAAATGAGCCATGTGGGTGACCTGAGACCAACGTGGATAATGATGAGCTGAAAGCTGTAGTGGAAGTGAATCCATCTCAACCTACGTGTGTGAATTAGCAGCAAGGTTTGATGTTACTATTGCAACAGTATTGGACCATTTGAAACAAATAGACAATGTAAAGAAGCTGGATACATGGGTTCCACATATGAATTAAATGAGCATCCACGGAGAAGTCATCTTGAAGCTTGTCTTTCTGTGCTTTTGCGACATAAAGGCAAACCATTTCTACAATGCATTGTTACATGTGATGAAAATGGATTCTTTTGACAATCTCTTGCATTTGGTGTGATGGTTGGATAAAGATGAAGTGCCAAAACAAAGTCCAAAACTGAATATTCATCACAGAAAGCTAATGCTGTTTGGTGGTCCAGCACTGGTATTATCCACTACAGCTTCATGAAACCTGGTCAATCAATTACAGCGGATATCTACTACAACCTATTGGACAAAGTGATGTGGATGCTTGTGATGATGCAGCCAAGATTGATCAATAGAGACAGGCCAATCCTCTTGCAAGACAAAGCTGGACCACATGTTGCACAAACAACAATGCTCAAATTACAGAAGCTGGGCTTGGAAACTCTGTCATCCACCGTATTCACCAGACCTTGCACCAACTGACTATCACTTCTTCCAGGCTTTGGGCCACTTCTTGCAAGGAGATATTCCATTCTCAACAAGCCATGGAAACTACCTTTCAATATTTCATTGCCATTCACTCTGCAGGCTTCTTTGCTGCTGGCATAAACAAGCTACCGTTAAGATAGCAAAACCATGTCAAGTAGTTTAGCTGCATACTTTGGTTAATTGTACTGCTTCTTGTTTGAGATATAATAATACTTTTGAATCAAAATCAGACATTTTATATTTAATGATCTAGCATATTCGTTTACCTATTCTCAGTATTTAGTTCATCCTTCTTGTTCAAAGAAAGGTCAGAAAGAATGACAGCATAAATGGTTTCCTTTTCTTCTTCACAAAGTGATGAGCCTTATAAGAGACTGTCACAAGCATCCTCTCACCTGTCTGGTCCCTTCTGTGCCCCCATCTGCATAGAGCTAATCTGATGACTTGTACTTCCTTGACCTCTGGAAAACCAGGCTCCCAGGATTGGTTCACCGGGGAAACCCATGATAGCCTTAGATTATAGTTTTAATTGTAGCAATATTAGCAAACTAGTTTTATGATGCAAAGTCATGGTCTACTATATAAATTCCAAAAGAAAATTAAATTTCAAATACCTTTTACTTACATGATTAGTAGCTACTTTAATGTAAAATCAAATTCTCCTTTTGAGTCAACACATATTATCTTATCAAGCTAAGAGAATAAGAACCAAACCAATAAGGTACTATTTGAACTGAAAATAATCTTCCTTTCCCCATCCTGTTGAATAAACACAGATACTATTACATCAATGTCAATTCTATTCCTCCAGAATAGCTGTTTACACATGACATTTCTTCAAAAGTTTGCTGCAATAAAGTACTTCTATTAGATCAAAGAGGTGTATATTTTCACACAGCTTCAGTACTCTGTTCTCATTTCCATCTTAAATAGCCTAACATTCTGTTGTTCATTCCTAACTCTAAATGAATCATATATTCCCTCCTTTTCCAAAACCATCAATCTTTTTTCCATGTATCCTTCAAGTCGTACCTTCAAATATACACAGTTCTGCCTTGATCTTGATGGTAAAGGCAAACCAAAAAAATTAATGAATAAACCAAACCTTCAGTAGAACTCTAATTACTATTTATTCTTCCATTTACTTTTTCCTCCACCAGGATTTAAACAATGGATTTCAAAATGTATTTTTGCTCATTATGGCCTCCAAGGGTTTCTAATTCATTTTCTTTTGTCCTTCATTCTGACTACTATATTTATCACTCAGTTTAATTTGTTTGCTTCAGGGTATACTGGGCGTGTCATTCAGGGCATCTACTAGGTCCAAAATCTGACAGATGTAATTACTCACACACAGCCTTTATTCAGTGGGAGTTCTTAACCACATTTTACCCAAGCTTGACAGCTGATTGAACTATGATCAAAAAACTTACCCCACTGAAAGTTATTTTTAGACTACCTGGTAACCCCATGAGGTTACTTGATGCAAAGTCCATAGATTTACCAATAAGGATAATTCTAATTTGCAAAATCCTCATGACTGATTTCCTGAAGAACATATAGAGACTATGGGTCCATTTTACGAGAAAAGAATGTGAAAGACACTCAGAGGAAAGCAGAAAAGCGTGCGAGCAATACATAGACTCTTGAAGAGATGCAAAGTATTGTGGCTACAGCTTCCTTATGTCTTGATAATATTCAAGTATGATTAATGCGTGTCCTCAGGAGGCCAGGTGACCATAGATAAGACTGAATAGTCCAGTCTTTCATAAAAGAAACAAATATGATATTTTTATAATCATAATTGAGTATAATTGAGGGTATGTAAAAGACCACAAACTGGCAGATAAAATGGAAATTAATTTTGTCCCCATCCATCATTCTGAGACGAGTTTTTTCCTGCAGTGGGAACTAACATAGTCTTAAAATTCAAAGAATGCAGACATTTAGATAAATTCTAATAACATTACTTAGTTTTTGTTTTGTTTATTTTTAAAGTTACCTTCTATCTATTGTATGTTAAACCAGTGGCTTATTTATGGTAGAAATAAAATTTATTCAAAATTGATTTAAGTGCTAAACTTTGAGGCCTGGAGCAGTCAAAATCACTATAGGAAAGAAAATAAGATATTTCTGGCAAAATAGAAACAGGTCAGGAAGACCCGTAACACAGGGCATGTGTTTCTTCCCAGCTGCAGCAAATTTATTCCTAGGGAGGTGGCCAGGTTCTTCAGCAAGCTATAACCACAGCACTGGTAACGGAGGCCCCATGGTAAAACAGGGCGTTTCCATTTATAGATTCACTTACAAAGGGTGACTATAACCAGCAATGGCTATTTAGATATTAGGGGAGGGGTTCCTGTCTTCATACTTTCACCTGGATTTGGTATTGCCAGGTGCAGTCATCACCTAAGACTCCGTGCCAAGAAAACTGGTAACTTTGTAAGTCTGGGGCACAGAGAAGCAGCTAAAAGGCTGGATGAGAAATAATCTATGGACATGTTCTTGAGTGCAGTTGAGCACTAATCTTTGGAAATCCTAACGTGGTTGTGTGTTTGTTTATTCTTTTTTATTATGAAAGCATATAAATAAAAGAAGATGGAATCTTATAATAACATAGTAAAACCCCATGTACCTGTAACCAGGCTTCACCAGTTCACATTTTGGCGATCTTTTTCAAGTGTCACCTCATCTCCACTTGACTTTAACCAAAACTACAACTGGGAGTAATCAGTGGGTTCAAGTGTTGTCATGTGTGATAGGCAGAATTGTAAAGATGCCCACCTGAGATTTTCACCACCTGGTTATACAATCAAACAGTAATCTAGGTTATCTGGGTGGATCCAATCTAATCACTTGAGCCCTTAAAAGCAGAGACATTTCTCAGGCTGAAGTCAAAGAGAGGAGAAAGTAGCAGTGATGAGACAGAAAAAAAAAAAAAAAAAAAAAAGAGATCAGAGACAGTCATAGCATGAGAAAGACTAGACCTGCTATTGCTGACCAAAAAGATGGAGAAAGGGGACCAGAAGCCAAAGTGTATAAGCTGCCTCCAAGTAGAAAGAACTCCCCCCCAGCCAGAAACAAGCAAGTCAGTAAGACCTATGTCCCATGGAACTGAATTCTGCCCATAACTTGAGTAATGTTGGAAGTGGATTCATCACCACAGCCTCCAGAAATGCAATCCTACTGACAACTTGATTTCTGCCTTGTGAAATCTGGGTAAGAGAACCAGATGAGCAATACAATGTTTGTACTTCTGACCCACAGAACTGTAAGATAATATTTAATAAATTTGTGTTGTTTTAAGCTACTCACTTTGTGATAATTTATTATGACAGCAATAGAAATTTAATACAACAGATTTATTCCTCTTTTATAAACTTCTCCATCAGCCTTTCACCAAGTGCTTTTAGCATTCACTATTGATTATTGCTGAGACCCATTATTTCATTAGAGATTGCAAAATAGTAATTTAAAAATTCTATCACTTCTGTGTTTATTAACTGTGATTTTTTATAAAGACTTTCCCTTATTAACTGATTTTTTAAGAAAGAAGAGTTTCTTTATTAACTATTGGCTACTCAAAAATAAAACAGAGCAAAACCAGCGTTCCTTACTTTCTCTTTATTTACCACCTTTCAGAATAATGAGTTGGTGTACTAACTGGTGACTAAATGTATTTAATTAGCGCTGCGAATTCTAAAGATTCCTATATATTTGATGTGTTTTGGTTCACTGAATTAAATATTCTTTTTAAGGCAAAATTCTCCCTTCGTTGACAATCTGCAAACTGTCTCTCGTGTCCTTTGATATGACTCCAATTTTTACATCATCCTTTTCCATTTTGTCACAGTAAGATATCATAAGTTAATATTTTACATTTTCTGTTTTTTATTTCAGAATCTTACAGGGATACAAACGTTTTGATTACATAAACTGCTTTTCTACCATTTGAGTCAAAGTTAAAAGTGTTCCCATCCCTCAGAGAGTATGCATTATACCCATTAGGGGTGACTACTCATCCTCTCCACCCCTCCCCCTGCTTGATTTCTAATGAATGTTATTTCCATATGTGCACATAACTACAAGGCTATAGTAACCAAAACAGCATGATACTGGCACAATTTTTCTTCCATCAGACCTGTATCAGCTATTTTTCCCCTAAGAACTTTTTTGTTTTTTATGAGAAATGGTACTCAGAGATTATCAGCTGGGTAGTACACAAACTCATTGCAACTGAGATTTTATTATTTCTTGGACTTAAATTTACAGAACAAAGAAATGTTATTGTATTGAAAAAAACACGAGTTCCTACCATTTCAAATGTAAGATTTCAGGGGTTTTACTTAATTGATTGTTTTACTTATTTTATCTTAATTAAATCTACCACATAATTATTTTATTTGATACAGCTTACAATGTACACACCATACTTTAAAAACTATGTATACCAATGTGACCAATAAAAATAATAATAACAATCTGAATAGACTTTAAGATTTCTTTAGTGTTATTTTTGTTCTTAGGGCACATTCTAATGCAAGTATAATTTAAATACTGCATTTTAAAGTGTTTTGAAACATATTTTTCCTTC